>JAJOZX010010179.1:0-30000 GCA_023014485.1 Bathynomus jamesi
TGGATAGGACGTCGAGGGCCTGTGGAATGGCCAGCTAGAAGCCCGGATTTCACGCCACTAGATTTTTATCTCTGGGGCCACTTGAAAGCGCTGGTATACGCAAAGAAAATTAGGAATGTTGAACATTTGCGGCAGCGCATTATTGGGGCATGTAACACCATTACTTCTGACATCATTCACCGTGTGCTTGCTGACTGGGTATCACGTCTGAATTTGTGTATTGAAAACAATGGTGGACATATTGAGTACGTTCTGTAAATAAAAGCTTTTGTTTTGCCTTTTTTTATTATTTTTCCTATATGCCGGACTTATGGGACACCCTGTATATATTATATATATATATATATATATATATTATATATATATATATATATATATATATATATATATATATATATATATATATATATATATATATATATATATGATGAATAAAACCACGAAGGAAAGGAAACACAAAATGGTGCTCAAGCGCTTTCGTCTAATGACATCCTCAGGAACACTGAATACGACGTACTGAAACTAACGATAAATTGATCAGTTTTGATGTTTGTTCATTGTTTACAAAAGTGCCGATTGACGATATGCTTGACTTTCTCTCCGAAGAATTACATAAGTATGACCTGCCACTACCTTCACACATTGTTTTGGAACTCATTAAGCTTTGCATCAAAGACTGTAAATTCACTTTCAATAACGAGTATTATCAACAAGTTTTTGGGATGGCTATGGGCAACCCCTTATCGCCCCTCCTCTCCAATATTTATATGGAGTTTTTCGAAATTACCTATTCCGAGAATCCTGGGGGTTGGCATCCCTTGGTTGCGGTACGTCGACGATATTTTGTGTATCTGGCCCATGAATCGTGACCTGGATAGCTTCCTCCTTCAGTTAAATGATCAAGTCCCCTCCATTAAGTTTACTTTAGAAGTTGAGCAAGACAATTCAATCCCATTTTTGGATGTGCGTGTACATAGGGAAAGCCCAGGTTTTAAGTTTAGTATCTATCGGAAAACGACAAACAATTTGTCCTACGTACACTTTTACTCGGGACATGATACCCCCACTAAGAAGGCCATATTTTCATCAATGTTTCTCCGCGCCCTTAGGATCGCCAGTCCGGAATACATCGCTGCCGAATTGGAAAAAATCAACGGTATTGGAAGTGATTTGTGTTATCCATCTGCGTTTATGGAATCTTGTCTCAACAAGGCAAAACGAACTTTCTATCGTGTCAATATTAACACTCGTACTTTGTCAAAAAATATTTTAGTACTTCCATTTTTCCCGGGCTTTTTAGGCATTGCTAATGTACTTAAACTTTTGGATATTAATGTAGTATTTTCATATAACAATATTGTGAAAAATATCATAGTAAAAAATAGCCCTACCAATAATTCAGGCATTATCTATAAAATTGGTTGTAAACAATGTGATTCCTTTTACATAGGTCAGACGGGAAAGGATTTGCACACACGTATAAAACAGCATCAATATTCCGTTAGAACAGGACAGTTGTCCAGTGCCCTTTTTGTCCATTTGTCAGAGTTAGCCCACTGTATTGATTGGAATAATGCTTCAGTTTTATTCCATTCAAGCAACATTGTTAAAAGAAATATTCTTGAGTCTGCCATTATCCAACTTTCAAATAACTTCAACATAAGCAAAGGTCTTTTTCAACTCGATCCTGTTATTTGAATTCCTTTAAAACAGATTTAGATAAGAAGGGTAAAACATTAAATCTTTGGTAAACTTGTCTTCTACTTTATTAACTTTTAATTTGCATTTTATTTTTTTTTATATATATCGAAACCTGACCATAGGCAGCTGTGTTAAAACCCGGGCAGAGTTCCAGTATAAATTTGTATTTTTATAATCCATTTGATCTTGTGCTAAAAATCGATATTTTTCCTTACAAATCTGTACGCCTCACTGGTAATCCTTTAAGGTTTTAATTTTTTATTTTTTATTTTTACTTCTCTGTTTATTGTATATATATGTATGTATGTATGTATGTATTTGTATATATAGATATGTATATATATATATATATATATATATATATATATATATATATATATAGTGTGTGTATGTTATTTATTTTTTCTTTTTTTCTTTCTGTAACCTATATATAGGCTTAACCTTTTTATGTACTTCAGTGTTCCTGAGGATGTCATTAGACGAAAGCGCTTGAGCACCATTTTGTGTTTTCCTTTCCTTCGTGGTTTTATTCATCATAAATATTTTTCACGTGTTACTTTCGTGAAATAATTTTCATATATATATATATATATATATATATATATATATATATATATATATATATATATATATATATATATATATATCTTTCAAAATCTTTCAAATGTTCCGTGCAATAATTCCTTATTTCATGAAGGTCAAGCGTGTTGCCCCCTCTTCTTGAGTTGGCCTGGTGAAGTAAAACGTTGGTTTCTTGTGCTCTCCACCTCACATGGCCAGGTGCGCTCATCTGGAATTGTTCCGAGCCAGGCGTGTAGTCTTCTCTTGAAGATATTCACCGCGACACCACTCGTGTTCCTTAGTTCCTTGGGCAGCTGGTTAAACAAACAGTCTTGGTCCTCTCACAACAAAACTATTTTCCTTCATGGTTGAGGATGTTCTCTGTCTAGCCCTTAATTTGAGAACACGACATCCTTCCTTTTCTACTTTCCACTGTTGTTTGAGTGGTTATAGGTTTCAAAGTAAGATTAGGGACTAGTTCCTTCATTTTCCAAGTGTACATAATGGTATACTTCTATTTCTTCTTCTTTCCAGTGAATACAAGTTTAATTCGCGTAACCTTTCCCAGTAATTTATTTTTTGCATCCAGTGATCTTCTAGTTGACTAATAACTTCTTTTTTTATCTGGGTATGTTAAGACGAGCAGTATTCCAACTTCGGTGTAATCAGTGTTTTCAATGGAGAAATCATTATATTCTTATCCCTTCTTTTAGAGGTTCTCAGTATCTGTCGTTATTCTTTTTGCTCTGTTTACAGTTATCTTATTTTGCGGATACTTGTAGGTTATCTCCCCCCACTAATTTTGACAGAATATTTTCGTTAAAACTAACGAAAATATCACGACTTAACGTAACCAATTATCAAGGGCGTACAGTTGATCTATTATCTTAATTATAACATTGTTTGTTTCTGGAATAGTATTTACTAATAGATCAACTGTACGCCCTTGATAATTGGTTAGGTCAGTCGTGATATTTTCGTTAGTTTTAACGAAAATATTTGTTAAAATGGTGGTGGTGGGGGGGGGGGGGAGATAACCTACAAGTACCATTTTGCGTTTCAAATTTCGCGTCATCAGTCACTATAACACCTTTAGAAATCTTTTTGCTTTGGAAATTCTCTGAATTTCCTGTTCATTTGAAGTATTGTATTCGGTGGATTTTAGGTCCTCCCTTCTTCCGTACCTTAACAGTTAAAAAATTTCAGTGTTAAATTTCATATTATTGCCTTCAGACCAATTGTGGATTCCGTCCATGTCGGTCTGTAGAGATCCTATTATCCTCTGGGTTTCTTATTTTTGTACTAATTTTTGTGTCATCGGCAAAGGATGTTACCATGCTGTCACTGGTAACTTCCTCATCTGTATCAGTTAGTATGATTATGAAGGTTAATAGAGCTAATACTGTTCCTTGTGGTACTGAGCTAAGGACCTCGAACTCTGACGAAGATATTTCTTGAACTGTAACGACTTGCTGCCGCTCACTAAGGAAATTAATGTATATATCCATTTTCCTACTTTTCCTGTAATTCCCATATATTTCAGTTTATGTGCTATGTTTCCATGGTCACACTCGTCGAACCCTTTGGCAGAATCTGTGTATATTACATCATAGTTTTCATCACTTTCCAGTGCATCAATAATGTTGTTGTAGTGTTCCATTAGTTGTGATAGGCATGATCTTCCTGACAGGAATCCATGTTGGTTATCATGTAATATTTTTTACAAGTTTCCAAAAAGTCAGATTTTACCAAACTATTCTTTCAAATATTGTGGCGAAATGATATAAATATAGATATATATAGATATAGATATATATATATATATATATATATATAGATAGATTATATATATAGATATAATATATATATATATATATAGATAGATTATATATATATATATATATAGATTATATATATATATATATAGATAGATTATATATATATATATATAGATTTATATATATATATATAGATATATATATATATATATATATAGATATATAGATATATATATATATATATATATATATAGATAGTATATATATATATATATATATATATATATAGATAGATTATATATATATATATATATATATATATATATATATAGATAGATTATATATATATATATATTATATATATATATTAGATAATATATATATAGATAGATTATATATAGAGATAGATATATATATAGAGATAGATATATATATAGAGATAGATATAGATATATATATATAGAGATAGAGATAGAGATATATATATATATATATATATATATTATATATATATATATATATATATATATATATATATACAGGGCGTCCCAAAAAAATGTATACACACTTTAACAGCTGATAGCTCAATTGATGTTTCTTTCTTTCCAAGTTAAACCCATTAGAATTAATAATGGCAGTCAGACTAAGCTTTGAACAAAGGAAATTCATTCTAAAATGCTACTGGAAGTGTGAAAACGCAGTGAAGTGCAAAGACAGTTTAGGAGGGAGTTTCAAACAGATCCACCAACGCGACTTACCATCACTCGAATTAGAGAAGTTTGAAGCCGATGGAACTGTTCAGAATTTCCACAAGAAGCGTTCCGGAAGACCACGGACATCGACAAGCCCCACAAAGCAAGAAAGAGTACTGGAAACGTATCACCAAATTCCAAGAAAATCTGTGCGGCAAGCGAGTCGTGAGGTAGGAATTTCAGAATCGTCTGTCCAACGCATTTTGAAGCGTTGTCAATGGAAAAGTTACATTCCAAGGTTAGTCCATGCTATTAATGAAGATGATCCGGACCGAAGAGTGGAGTATTGCGAGTGGTACTTGGCACGATGTGGATGTGGATTGGACGAAGGGGTTTCGTAGAATACCCTCCGCGTTCACCAGACCTCACACCACTAGACTTTTTTTTATGGGGATACTTAAAAGACAAAGTCTACGCTATAAAACCTGCAACAGTCGCTGAATTGAGAGCAGCCATTGAACGAGAATGCACACAAATACCAAACGAAATGTTTCGTGATGTTTGCGATTCCATTGCTTCGCGTTATCAGCAGTGCCTGGACCAGAACGGACGTCAGTTTGAAAACAGGCGTTGACAAAACAATTAAATAATGTCTGTAGATTCTATTACATTTTGAAAATGAAATGTATTTTAATAAACACTGCCTTTATAAGTATTTAAAGCGTGTATACATTTTTTTGGGACGCCCTGTATATATATATATATATATATATAATATATATATATATATATATATATATATATATATCAGAACAAAAAATCAAATAAAAGAACGTCCTTTTGTTGTTGCTCCCCAAGGAGAAGTATATATATATATATATATATATATATATATATAATATGAAAATTATTTCACGAAAATGACACGTGAAAAGTATTTATGATGAATAAAACCACGAAGGAAAAAAGAAACACAAAGGGGTGCTCAAGCGCTTTCGTCTAATGACATCCTCAGGAACACTGGAGTGAAAGGACAGATCAAGGCAATATATAGGTTACAAAAATAAACATACATACATACATATTCATATATATATATATATATATATATATATATATATATATATATATATATAGTAAGCATAGAAAAAATTGTGGGAGGAGCAAACATATAAATGTTTGCTCCTCCCACAATTTTTTCTATGCTTACTATATATATGTATATGTATATATATATATATATATGTATGTATATATATATGAATATGTATGTATGTATGTTTATTTGTAACCTATATATTGCCTTGATCTGTCCTTTCACTCCAGTGTTCCTGAGGATGTCATTAGACGAAAGCGCTTGAGCACCCCTTTGTGTTTCTTTTTTCCTTCGTGTTTTATTCATCATATATATATATATATATAATATATATATATATATATATATATATAACATTACATATATATATATATATACATATACATATACATATATATACACATATATATACATATACATATATATATATATACATATAATATATATATATATATATTATATCTATATATATATATATTATATATCAGAACAAAAAATCAAATAAAAAGAACGTCCTTTTGTTGTTGCTCCCGAAGGAGAAGTTGAAATAAACTAAGACAGAAAATACTGGGAATATTTTTCTTATTCAACATTTCGCTGTGGGTTCTTCTGCCTACTTCAATTAAAAAAAAAATAGACAAACATTAAAATCAAAATAAAACAAAATAAAACAAAATAAAAATTCAACGGAACGATGCTTACGGAACCTAACGCGGTCTCCCTTCAGCAAATGCAGAGTAACTGAAGTTTGGGAGTAAACCCTGTGACGTGTGACCGAAGAAAGCGACAGGCTTACACCCCCACCCCAAAAAAAAATAGAACTTAACACGAATCGAATAAAAATGAAACCGACTTAAACTTTTAAGGACTCTTAAATGATTTACTTCGAACTATACGTGTTTGGTCGACGAAACATAGCATCGACACTCTGAAAAAACCAACCCGTGCTAACCTAACCTAACCCACAATAACTTGTCGATCAGATGTCACGTCGATCAGATGTCACGTCGATCAGATGTCACGTCGATCAGATGTCACGTCGATCAGATGTCACGTCGATCAGATGTCACGTCGATCAGATGTCACGTCGATCAGATGTCACGTCGATCAGATGTCACGTCGATCAGATGTCACGTCGATCAGATGTCACGTCGATCAGATGTCACGTCGATCAGATGTCACGTCGATCAGATGTCACGTCGATCAGATGTCACGTCGATCAGATGTCGGTCGCCCGGATTACTTTCCGCACAGTGTCATTCTCACTTCGTAATCGCGAATGCACAAAGTGAGAAATCCACATTTGAGAAAAGCGTTTCTTCATTTGAGAAAGAAGTCATTCCCAGTCACATTCGCGATAAAAGCGACAAATGATGACAATGCCCAAAATTTCCTATCGTAACTTAACTTAACTGAACCTAACCTAGACCAAAATGGGACAGTCGGGGATGAGAATGGCATAAAATAGGAAGAGATCAATTTGAGAATTGCCTCCTTTGAAATTCTCACTCGCGGATTACTCATTCTTGCATGGGCGTAGCATGAAATGGAAATGATTACTTCCCACTCAATGTCATTTTCATTCCCATCCGTGGTAAAGGAACCAAGTGGGAATAGTTAATATTTCAAAACAACTTAATTTAACCTAACCTAAACAAACCTCACCCGGACCAAAGTGGGAAAGCCGTGGGCGAGAATGGAAATGACCGAGTGAAATAATGATATTTTTATAACGTATTCCTAAAAATATCCAAAGGATACGAATCCATTTTGAATTAAGGGAGTACACCCTACTAAAAAAAAAATATGCATTCATTAAAACACGAGCTTTCGGCCTATTTTAAGGTCTTCACCAGGTACTACTACTACTCCTCGCGCCTGGTGGTGAAAACTTTACGTAGAATATATGCCGAAAGCTCGTGCTCTGATAAACTCATTTACTCTTTTTTTTTTTTTAAATTCCTTAATTCAATTTCTCGTTATTGAAAATATTCACTTTAGCATTTGAATTAAGAGAGATTCGATTGTGCGCGAGAAAGGATTCAATTATTTTGCGATCTGTTGCATTTCCCCGACGAAATTAAATTATACACACCGACATTATTAGAATTACTCGCAAGAGAAGAGAAGAACTCACTAAAGTTTATATTGTTTTGGTTTTCAATAACACTTACAATCGTTGAAGTCTGTTACATTTTCAGGAAAGAGAGAAATAGG
Organism: Bathynomus jamesi; assembly: GCA_023014485.1. Classification (NCBI taxonomy): domain Eukaryota; kingdom Metazoa; phylum Arthropoda; class Malacostraca; order Isopoda; family Cirolanidae; genus Bathynomus; species Bathynomus jamesi. The sequence continues at coordinate 8,046 of JAJOZX010010179.1, forward strand.
GAGTTTTAAATTTGTGTGTATATACCAAAATTTTGCTTTATTGGATTACGAATAAAGAAAGTTTTTTGTGCGTGACGCGAAAATAGTCCTTTCATCATACCAAGTTTGAGGAAAATAATATTCAAAACATGCCACTTCTCCATCTAAGTACTTCGGAACGAAAATTCTATAAGATTTGAAGAAATAGTCATGATAAAGCACTCCTCCTCTTTTTAATATTGAAGGAGTGATCGGAAAAAGTATGCAAATATGCGTCTGTACGAATCGCTTTCCGATGAATTTTAAATTCAGGGCCGTTGTTATGGTTACGCATAATACAGTACGTATATTAAAAAAAATATACGATTGTTTTGGGGTTTATAATTTGTAAATAAGATTAATACTGAGAGAGAGATTATTTAGGGAAGCTAAGAACTAAAAATAACAAAATTGGCAGTGAGGGTAGGAAAGGTATCGTCAGACTGCAGAATAAAGGCATCAGGTAGTGTTGTAGTTTCGGGGGCTGTTGCGGCTATTTCCATACCTTTCAGTTGGATTTCTTGAGTGTACAACATTCGCTAATGCTTTAATTTTGGAAGTTTTAACGACTTGGATTGTCTTTGGGAGGATACGAGGTTCTGCTAGAAATGCCGCCACGTTCACTCACTTTCACTTAATGATGGCGGCAGGGGTTACCAATTTAAGTCACTAGACAGCGAATACGGATGGAAGACAGCAATTGAAACAAAGGCACTTTGAAGTTTCTCCTTGTGATTCAAGGAAGGTTTCAAACTGAAACACAGTATTTGGTGAAAGCGAACTGAAAAATGTTTTTGGGGTAAAGTGCATTCAAGAAAGGAGGTGCGATTTAATATTTTGGCTTAAATAGCCTTCATATAGGGGTATAAAGGATGACAAATAAAAAGGTAATACCTTTTTGATCACCCTATATAGTAATGAGCGTTTTATTTCAGTGGATATATAGACATCTCAGACATATATTCCAGTGGTATATAGACATTTTAGAATTTTCTGATTTGTTGATGGAAAATGTGTTTGTGGAAAGTTATTTATAAAGAATACAAGAAAATTAATTTCGTTATGGAAATACAGATTGGATGAACATAGATGGAAGTTAATAAACTGTCTGTATCGTTGTCTCCCTTCTTCTGTATTTATACTCTTCCATAAGTGTGAAAAACTAAGAAAGTAACATTAGAGGACTTGAAAATTATGAAAAAAAGTGAATTAAAGAAAAGTGTACGACAAAAAATTAATTAATATTTACAGGAAGAACTAATAAAGAGGAAAACTAAAATGAAAAAACTAAGATTCATTGATGAATTTAAAAGAAAATCATATATTGAAAATATGAAAAAAGGATATGAAGATTATAATGGAAATCCGATTAAATATGGTAGAGGTGAAAGAGAACTATAAAGGAAAATATAAGGACGTGAAGTGTGAAGTATGCGGGAGAGAGAATAATACGACAGAACACTCGTTTCATTGTGAAAAACTAAGGAACATAGTAGGGGAGATGATGGGAGTAGAGAATATGAAAAAACCAGAAAGTATCAAAAATTATATTGTAAAAATAGTGGAAATTAGAAGAACACTATGTTGACAGTAAAGGTTTAAGTACGTAACAGGAGATACAGTGTAGAGGCTCTGCACCGGAAACGTGTGCTGATCCGCAGGATCAAGTGAGCAATTTCTGGAACCTGGAACCTTTTCTCATTCGTTGTTTACTTTTACAAAGTGCATTTGCTGACCAGCGAACTATATTGGTTGCACCCGCCGCTAATATCAAGTAAGAGTTAAATTAAAGATTATACATTTCTAGATCTTTTCCGTTTCATGTACTGTTTTCGATTTTGTTGAAAATAATATATTTAATGTAGTCTTTTACGCTGATTTAAAAAATGTAAGTCTTTTTCTGGAGAAATGAGCAGTTCAAAAGTTATGTTTGTTATTGTAATTTTGTATTAAGTCAAAAACTATAAAAATACAACTGAAAACTAATATTAACAAGAGTTATTGTATTCTTTAGTAATGTTGGCTTATGTCGCTAAGTATTTGTGTGAATAGATTTCGACCGTTATTTTTCTGTCCGGTTAAGTCAACTGAATGCCCCGTTAGGTCAACTGAATGCCCCGTTAGGTCAACTGAATGCCCCGTTAGGTCAACTGAATGCCCCGTTAGGTCAACTGAATGCCCCGTTAGGTCAACTGAATGCCCCGTTAGGTCAACTGAATGCCCCGTTAGGTCAACTGAATGCCCCGTTAGGTCAACTGAATGCCCCGTTAGGTCAACTGAACGCCCTTGATGATTGGTTAGGTTAAATCGTGATATTTTAGTTAGTTTTAACGAAAATATCACAACTTAACCTAACCAATCGTCAAGGGCATACAGTTGACCTAACCTAACCTAACGTTTGAACCGCTCATTTCTCAAAAAAAAAGACATTTTTAAAATCAGCGCAAAAATCTACATTAAATATATTATTTTCAACAAAATCGGAAACAGTACATGAAACGGAAAAGATCCCATTTCTAACAAACTTACTCTCCATGAACAGACTTTTAAACAGACATGGGGTCATTACAAGGTTTATCATTATCATTACCAGAAATTTATCATCATTATTACCATTACAGCATTTTTGTTTCATTACACTGCCCAACACCAATTTTGCTGATTTAATTCTAACACCTGTTTTTAGGTAACTTTGGTGTGCTGATTTAAAAAATCACCTTAGTGTTTGCCTATCACGTCAGGTTTTCGAGCAATCAAATATGGATATTTTGGAGATATCGCATTTTGGCAGGGTTATGCCCAATTTTTTTTCTTTTCAAAAAATAAGTTTTTACATACTCAGAATCAGCATGGAAAAATAAACAATTGTGCAGGGAGTGAACTTTAATATACAATGGTAATATTGACACATAAAGTGATTAAAAGTGTTTAAATAAGCAAAACATGAATCCATATTAAAGCAAGCACGGGACCAGTTTTCTTAACATTGTCTTTTTCTTGTTTTCTTAATTTTCAGTGCTGATAAATTTTCTCTTATAGGACTTCCTAGAATGAGAGATGTCAAGACAATCTCTCTGCCGGCTCCAGCAGAAGTCAGCCATCATATGGGTATCCCATCTTCCTTGGTATCGTTCTTCCATCACTTTGATATCTTGGTGGAACCTTTCACCTTGCTCTTCACTAACATCAAGATTTTCTGGAAATTTATCCAGATGACTGTTGAGATAGTGAACTTTAATGCTCATGTTGCAACCCAACTGCTGAAAGTTTACAAGTAAATCCTTTACAAGATCTTTATAATTTTCAGACTTTTTGTTTCCTAGAAGTTCTCAACGACTGCCACAAAAGCATTCCAAGCTCTTGCCTCCGTTTCGGTCATTGAGTTACTGAACTGCGGATCTTTCATCAGTTTTCTTATCTGGGGACCATCGAATATACCAGCTTTAAGCTTCTCATCACTAAGACCTGGAAACCGGAACCGGCTACTCTCACTCCGCCAATGGGAAATCTCTCTCAGATCATGACGTCACGCTCACACCTGGGGAAATCACAGATACCCAAGATTTGAATATGTTGTACATGACCTTTAGATTTAATGCACAGATTTGCGTATTCCACAGATAAAATTTTAACAGCAAAACAGCTGTTAACAGGTCTCAAAAATCATCAATTTTGATAAGCGCCCTTCATGGATCACCCAAAATAGGCATATTGCATTGCACGAAAACCTGATGTGATGGACAAAATCTAAGGTGATTTTTGAAATCAGCACATCAATATTATCCAGAAACAGGTCTTAGAATTAAATCAGCAGCAAAAACTTTTTTTTTTGTTGGGCAGTGTTATCATTACAAGCCCTTCATTTTCATTGTAATGTTCATTACAATACTGAATATACTGAATAAGCGTTCCACCAGTGCACTGGAGGCAGGGATGCAAAGATGCTTGGCAGCAAGAACAGATACGTCAGGATACAGATGTGCATTGTCCCTCCACCATGTCAGGGGATTGCAGTCCTCATCAATGCAGGGCTGGTCAAGGTAGCTGTCCACCTGGCTGACAATAGGGTTCTGAGAAGCTGTAGAGGGAGCTGGACCAGCCATAAAATTGAACAACTTGCACCGCTTTGGTGCTTGCTGGGACTGGGAGGAATCAGAAGCCGCATATATACAGGGTGGGCCGTAAGTTTCCATACATAGGAAAATTTAAACGTTTGTTTTTATGTTTCAGATACCCTAAGAATATGCGTTTGACGAAAGAGCAACGAATTGAATACTGATGAAGCAAACTTTTACGTCAATGGAGAGGTTAATCGGCAAAACATACGTTATTGGAGTAATGCTAACCCTAACTGGCTGAGTCCGACGAAGATGCAAGGTGCCGGTAGTGTGATGGTGTGGGCCGGGATATGGGGTGACAGAATTATTGGACCAATATTTGTCAGTGGAAATCTTAATGCCGAAAGGTATCTTAACATGTTGCAAGAAGAGATTTTCCCATCCCTGCTAAACGAGGAAGGTAACTTCCCAGTTTACTTCCAGCAAGATGGAGCTCCACCTCATTATGGTCTTCACGTGCGTCGGTATTTGGATCAGCAGCAGTTTCCGGATGCTTGGATTGGTCGGCGTGGTCCTGTGGAGTGGCCTCCCAGATCCCCAGATCTCACCCCCCTTGATTTCTATCTTTGGGGGCACTTGAAGGCCATGGTGTATCAGGAAAAGATACGAGACATAAATCATCTAAAGGAACGTATCACCAACGCCATTACAAGCATAACGTCAACTGTGCTAATGCGTGTTCATCAACAGTGGGGAACACGTATTGAAATGTGTTTTCAAAACAATGGCAACCATGTAGAGCATATTATATAAATAAAAATGGTTGTCCATAAAAAAATGTTTATTTTTCCTATGTATGGAAACTTACGGCCCACCCTGTATATATATATATATATATATATATATATATATATATATATATATATATATTTGAAATTACACTGTAATGAAAATGTAATGATATGTAATGATTCATTACAGACCTTTCATTCCCATTATCATTACCATTATTGCCTCGAAATTTCTTTCATTGTCATTACATTACAAGAGATTTGTAATTAATTAATTATAATTAATTACCATTACAATGATAATGACCTCATGTCTGCTTTTAAAGTCGTCCATCCGCGAACAATGTCACTCTCGCAGCCACCACAACATCCATCCTATTTAAAAAATCATACACACTATCAACACGAAAAATATAACACTGTACCTACTCATCTTCATTTAATCAGTCATTTAATGAATATAACTTTTCATTTGAACCATCTGTTACGAAATTATCTTTCCTCAGACAAATTTTACTCTTCACTTTCAGCCCAAATTCTAATTCTAAACTTCACAAAGGCGATTATAATGTTTGTAACTTCACATTATGTTTAAAAACTTAGTTTGAAATCTTGTTTATGCTACATTTCAATTTATGACTACTTAAACATACTTAATTTACTGATGGTGAAAGGCATCTTGGAAATGTTTGCCGAATTTATAAAAAGTTAAACATTTTTTATTATTCCCCCGTCACCCCGTCAAAATATATAAAATAAATATATAAAATAAATATATAAAATAAATATATAAAATAAATATATAAAATAAATATATAAAATAAATATATAAAATAAATATAGTGTAAAGAAAGTTGACAAAAGTAAATAGACACCTTCGGTTTTTCCATAGTTTTTTATTTGATTATAAAAATCAATAAAGTGTAACACATTTATTGAATTAATATATTTAGAATCGTTTTGCTTTCCCCTTTCCATTATGTAAAGCCGACACACGTTCTGGCATTCCATTGATGAGCTTTGCCATTTGTTCTTTGAGGACAATGATCGTGGTGTCTATTTACCTTTGTGAATCCTTCTTGCATACATACATACATACATATAATATATGCGATGACTTCCACAGTTAAACACGTGAAATGAATGAATGATGCAAACCCACAAGGAAATAGAAAAATGATTCCAAGGCCTTTCGTGTATTCATCCCCTGACGAGGTGTACTTCTGAATACACGAAAGGCCTTGGAATCATTTTTATTTTGTCTTGTGGGTTTGCATCATATATATACAGGGTGTTTGGAAAGTCACTGTGCACTTGTATTTATTTAATAGCATACAATAGTATAACATTGCATATATGATAGAGGTTATGGATGGGACCATCAGAACTTATAAAAGGTGTTGAAAGTGATGTCCTTTAACAGCAATACAGGCCTGGACCCGTCTTATTTTATTTTGAAACACCTTTGTCAGTTCTTCTTTTGAAATGGACCTTATGTACGCAGTTATTGCAGTTTTCAGGTCATCAAGCGTGAGTGGACGATCTCGATTATATAAGTGCACAGTGACTTTCCGAACAAAATATAAATATATATATATATATATATATATATATATATATATATATATATATATATATACATATACACATATATACATATACACACACACACACACCTCTTCACGCTGTGGTCTCATGTTTTTCCTTCATTAATCATGAAGTAAAATGAATTTCAATAATTCAAAGTCCCACAAAACCCAAGAATAACACGTTCGCGGGCAATTTCGCAAACCATTTTGGGGGCCTTTCCAACAACTTGGGTCGCAAAATTTTAACATTTGCTTTTTATTTTTCTCAAGTTTTACTTTAATTTACTTTCGAAACCATGACCCGTCTCAAACCACTCGAAACTCCTTATAAAAACAAGTTACAAAGCATACGCATCACCCACGCAAAGAACGTGCGAAACCGACCCTTCTTCGCTCTTCTTATCTCGCGCCCGAACGACTTAACCCATTTAATAAGAACATAAACAAATTAAAAAGTAAACAATGGGACGACAGCTACGACATCAAATTACATTACAGCGGGACGTCGCGCTTCGTTTAATTACATATATTTCTCCGAATACATTCTTCGTCTTTTCGTTAATCACTTTACTCCTCCTCTGAGAGTACAAAACACCGAACCCGCACACGACAAATACGCCCCCGGTAACACTGGTCCCAGGCACGCAAAAACAACGCAAAGTAACGATGTGACAAAACCACGGCCGAGACAAACTTTCCTCCTCTTTTTATTCCGGGGAGACACGTACATTGGAAGCATCACGCAAGAACACTCGCACGGAAATGATGTAGGACGCTTCAGGATGAAATGTCCGACAAACATTTGCAAACAGGAAATACAATTCTTAAATGTTAAAACAAAACTTACGCTTATTTACACACACACACACACACAAAATAAATAAATATATATATATATATATAATATATATATATATATACTGCAAACAACACACAGTATAATTAATGTAAAGAACGACGCTTGTATGGAAGAACGTTCCGCACAAGATGAGGAACGTTCTTCCATACAAGCGTCGTTCTTTACATTAATTATACTGTGTGTTGTTTGCAGTTAAAATGTATATATGTGCGGCATGCGGGAGGTGCCCCCTCAGGGCATTGGTTTCTGCTCGTATGTAGGAGAATTACGACTTCTGATTAATCGAAGCCCATGGTGGAGTGGTTAGCATATCTGACCGGCAATCGGAAAATCTCGGGTTCGATTCCCGGGTGGTTACCTCATTTTTCATTTGTTCGTTCTCCCTCCTAATCTTGTGCGGAACGTTCTTCTATACAAGCGTCGTTCTTTATATATATATATATATATATATATATACAGTATATGTATATGTGTGTGTGTGTGTGTGTGATGCAAACCCACAGGGAAAAAAAACTGATTTCAAGATCTTTCGTGTATTCAGCAATACACCTCGTCAGGGTGATGAGGTGTATTCTGAATAAACGAAACGCCTTGAAATAATTTTTTTTTCCTTGTGGATTTGCATCATTGTCATTTTGTGTGTTTAAGTGAAATTAATCCCAGATACATATATATATATGGGGTGGCACAAAAGTCGCGCACCATAGGAATTTTCAGTGTTGACTATAATGTACTAGTGTACCCGTGCCGTCAAGAATGACGGCAAAAAAAAAATTAACCACGAAAATGGAGACTGCTGCAGAAATAAGAAGACGATTGGCAAGAGAACGACAACGTAGGAGAAGAACAAGCTTATTCTAAAAATTTATTATTCCAAAAGCTTTTAATTTATTTGGAATCTTATCAGTTTAATTAACACGTATCATAGTTGATACAAAACCTGTAAAAAAAATTTCAAAATGTTATTAATAAAGTGTATGCTTATAGATATAACATAGCAGCTCAAACAATCTGTATAAAAATGTGAACCTTATCATAGAAATGTGAACCTAGTACAGTTCCCGCCGCTTCGCTGACGGTTAGACAGGCTAAACTACAAAAAAAGAACCCAGCCGTGAAAATTTTGAGCTTCACATTGTGTCAACATTTCTGAATCTGGTATCTCCCAAAACCTCCTCACCCCGATTCATACAACTTGGGGGCTAACACCCTCCCCCATTACCCCCACCCCTCCCCATTACCACACCCATCCCCGATTACCCCCACCTCCACCCTTCCCCCATTGCTAAACTACAGAAAAGAACACAGTCATGAAAATCTTGAGCTTCACATTGACGCCCGTAATACAATTTCTGAATTTTTTTTTCTCACAATTTCTGAAAGCGTGACACAATTCTGCAACAAACAGACAGACAGACAGACAAACAAACAAACAGAACTTGGCTATTATTATAATGTAGATAGATTATTTCTCTCTCTTTGGTAGGGGATGGCTGCAAAATTAACGAGAGACGAGAGGGTGAGCTTGGTTTTAATGTATGGAATACCAGGTACTACAAATCGATCACTGGCGAAAGAATTTAAATTTTGTCGCCAGTGATCGATTTGTAGTACCTGGGTATTCAATACATTAAAACCAAGCTCACCTTCTCGTCTACTGTTAATTTTGCAGCCATCCCCTACCAAAGAGAAAAAAAAATAATACATTATAGTCAACACTGAAAATTCCTATGGTGCGCGACTTTTGCTCAACATTGTATATATAAAATCACATTTGGAGCCAATTACAACTGAGTGTAAGTAATTGTAAATTATACCTAAACTTTTCAATTGCATGTGTCATAAAAGTTCTCTGAAGTTGGAATTTGAGCTTATTATATACACACGGCAAATCTTTTATTTTGCTTTAATGAGACAAGAATGCACTATTCTTCCCGCCCAATTACAAGACATTGTAAGCTTGTGTTTTTCGGTTGAGAAATGCTTGGTTGCTTGGAAAATGATGTATATGTTTGTAACGGCGGCAGCTTTGGACTCAGTTTAAAAATGTGTTAGTATGGCGAACAGGAGTTCATTAGAAGGGGTACTGAACTGCTACCAAACATCCAAGCGCTTCTTCCAGATGTAGAGTATGATACAATTGCACTTTCTCCCCCAAAATACAATGTTTCCAGTGTCTAGGATATATATTAGGGATGTACCGATATATCGGTATCGGTGATAACTGTAGATTTTTATCGATATCGGTCGATTTTTTAAAATATCGGCCGTATTTCAAAAGTACGATTTTTCCAAAATAATGAATAAAAGACTATTTAAAGAATGAAATTTCCAATATTTTATTGTTTTATCACTTCGCATAACTCGTTATTTTTTCACAAGGGTTAAGTTCTCATGTAAAAATAGCAGCTGCTCTACTGTATATGTTCAGGAGAGAGCCGATTTCTAGCAACTACAATGTGATGATACTGTACAAAAAATAAAAATTTTCATACTTGAATATGTATATGGAATATGTATAGTCGACTGCTCAAATTTTGAAAGTTTACAAAATGTCCCAAAAATTTGTTTCAAACCTTGCCCAAGGAAATTTCCTTAAAATCATAACTCAGATTATATTACCTACTAAAATTATTAGCTGTAAATAAAAAGCTTATTTATTAAAAGTTGATAAGTGAAATTCATCCCATATATATCTATATATTATATGGGGTAGCACACAGACACGGATTTCGTGATGGGTATGGACTGAGACGCAAGAGCCGATAAACAGGATAAATAATGAAGACTTGCCTGTCATTAATATAAGTTGCGATCTCAGGGAGTGTTGGATATCGGTATCGGTTATCGGCCAATACTGTTTTTAATTACTGGTATCGGTAATCGCCTAAAAAGCGATATCGGTACATCCCTAATATTATATATATATATATATATATATATAGGCCTGTTGACAGTAGGCCAGCTATGATAAATTACTAGAGTTAATTAAGGAGTTTTAATGGGTCACCAATTTGGTTTCGCAACCAAATAAACAATGTATTTAATAAAGGAAATAAAAAGAGCTTTGTAGTTTTTGTTTAATTAAAAATAAAGGACTAATTATTTACAGTTAATAAAAATTACTTTATACTGAATTATGCAATATTATAAATAATGCTTGTTGACAATAAAGGGGTGATTTTATAAGGGACAAGAGTTAAATAATGCAATGATGTTAAGACCAATAATTGGGACAACAAAATATACGGTAGTTCACAAACAGCAATAAACCTACTTGCGGTATTATTTTAACCTAAACTATGCGAGTCCGATTTGGCGGTATTGAAAGAACACTTCAGATAGACAAACTCTCAACCTCACCGCATAGGTTGAGTTCATAGGCTATGTAATAAGGAGCCAAGCACAACGCAGTAAACACTGTAGGCCAATTGAACTGGCCCAATGCAAAGGGTTTACGGACGTGGGTTTAGTGATGGGTATAGGCTGCGAGACGCAAGAGCCGCGATAAACAGGATAAATAATGAAAGTTTGAAGACGGACTGAGTTTGTGAAAGTGAAGGTAATTACGTCGGCGGACGAAGTTGTTGCAGGGTTGCAGCGGTAATGAAATTCTCGTTGAACCGAAATGAGATTCAAAGGTCGAGTGGACGGATGTTGAGTGAAGTGAAGGTCGGACAATGACGAATGAGGTCGAGTGAGGTTGCGGGGTCGCCATCAAGTATGGCAAACCGGAGAAGAGTTTTTGCGACGAAGGTCGGAGAGAAGAGTGAAAAATTGAAGTGGACTGACGTTTTTATAGCCGCTTTCTGAAGACGTGAAGATTTGGTGCGGTCTTTCAGGAATCATGGTGAAATCTGCATTTTCATGCGGGCATTTGCTCACGTGTTTAGATTTCACCACCATGAGGTGAGTAGAGAAAGCAAAGAAAAAGGGATTTCCAGCGTAATAGTACAAGTAGGAATTTCCGGAATGTCGCCACACACACATTTTATATATATATATATAATCCTACAAACGTGTTTTTTGAATGGGCAAGATCAATTGCATTATACTGTATATGACAGCGCAACTCAGGAGTTTTCTCCACTCCAGTCATGCATGTGGAGTGTGGACCCATCAACAGTCAGTGTACATCATCAGATGATATTCAGCAAAAGGAATAGATACACGAGAAGTGTATTGCAAGCAGAACTATGCGCGCTAACTGATAAATATAGCGCCGCTAACTCTAATACAAATAAATTCTAGCGCCGCTAACGCTAACAGTTTTTAAAATTAGCGGCATTAACGCTAACGCTAATTTTGGCGCTAATTTTTAGGAAATGTATAGCTAAGTACTATTTTTTAATGATGATAATGCATTTGTATATATTTGTGTGTGTTCGCTATTTGTTATTATCTTTTATAGTGTCAAATGGGAACAAAATTATATCTTTAAAATGATTATTCGGTATTCAAGAAAACTGCGTAATTTGATATTTATAATTAAACTTATTTATTGGAAAGACATTGTCCCCCTTTACATACTCAGTTCAGGAAACTGTTTATTATTATACATTCTGCGTTCAGCATTATACACAAAAAGCAACGTAATATAGAGAATACCATTCTAAGACTATTAATTTTAATTTATATTAGCGGTTAGCATCTAACAGCGCCTAAAAATGTAGCGGCGTTATCTGTTCCGCTAACTATTTTGAAAAATAGCGCCGCTAATGGATGCGCCAATAATTAACTAGCGTCGCTAGGCACAGCTCTGATTCTAAGTGTACTGACCCAGTACAGAGAACTAGATATCTCAAACTGATCACGCTTCCCAATACTTGCTATATAAACAATCTGGTACCAAATTAGTTGTGTACAAACCTATTTATCTCCTGTGAAGAAGAAATTCAACACTGCAGAAAAAAGTTTTCCGCCCAGAAAAGCACTCAGTTACTGAAATTGATTTTGAACAATTCGTGTTCAATAGAGTCAAAGAGCAAGTTCACAAATAAATTTTATTTCTGTTCAAAAATACATTTTCATAAAATCTTGCAAATTGCTGAATTATTTATTCTCTCTCTTCTTCAATAACTGTAGTTGTAACTGTGGCTGAGGCATTGTGATATAATTGTACTTAATTACATATACATGTAATTCACTCCATGTGATTATATATATATACAGGGTGTCCCGTAAGTCTGGAACCATAGGGTAAAATAAGTAATTCATGTTTTTCCGTTTATGCAAGTGCCAATGATGTCTTTGAGTAAGGAAGAACGCATCCAGGTAAATCTGCTCGTAGGAAATCGAAGTCAGAGGGAGGTCGCTGAGGAATTTAACAGATTGCATCCGGACCGCGCGCCGATAACACACAGCTGTGTCGGCAAACTTGTAGCAAAGTTCAGGGAAACGGGATCCATAAGAGATAAATCACGCAGTGGACCTCCGAGGACATCCACCGACGATGATACAGCCGCCACCATCCTCGCTCATTTCACAAACAGTCCCCAAAAGTCTCTTCGGCGTTTTTATTGCCGTTTTTATCATTTTTCCTTATGGTTCCAGACTTACAGGACACCCTGTATATATATCTCGAGGCGTTTTTTTTTAACCACCCGATATATATATATATATATATATATATATATATATATATATATCGGGTGGCCCAAAAAAGCGCCTTGAGATTTGAACATTAATTAATAACTACAAAAATATGCAGTTCACACTTCCAAAATTTACATAACTTACCTCAATCTATTGATAAACCAACATAAAAATTTCACACCTCTATTTAAAATATTTTTCCACAGCTGAGGAAACAATGAGGTATGGTGAAAAAAATTAATATCCTAAATCCTAAATGTGTATAGCTGTCCCCGGCAACTATTCTAAGACTTGTAGTAGTTTCCTTAGCCTATGGATAATCTGTTAGTCTCTGAAAAACGTCAGATGATATAGACTACGCCCATCTTAAATGTTGTTTTTCAAGCTTACTCTTCAAATTATGGTTAAAACATGGACTGCGTCAAGAATTTTTAGGGAATTTCCAGGAATAACTTGTAATGTTACGTCTGTGAATAGAATAATTAAAAAACTTAAAGCAACCGGTTCGATGGCACGGAAGCGTGGAAGTGGTCGGCTAAAAACAGTTTACACGCAAGACAATATAGCAATGATCGAAATGATGAGCCTATCTCAAGAGGATCAACCTGGGTCATACTGCTCTCAGAGGAAAATTACAAGAAAGGTATCAGTCGAAGTTCATACAAAGAATGCAGAGAACGGCAGGACGTGAGACAAGGATCCTTTTAAATGCTTTAAGACGTGACAGCAATGTAAGCGTTAAAAGAAAAATTCGTTGTAGAAAATTGCTTGATAGATTTTCGTCCAATGATGTTAAAAAAATAGATTTTACAGATGATAAAGATTTCACCATCGAGATTGCTCGAAACTCCCAGAACTATGTTGTTTATGGTCGGCCTAAGAAAGACATTCCTCCATCGAGACTTTACCACCAGACAAGTCAGTTTTCCAAAAAAATCATGGTATTAGCAGGTGTATCGTGGAATGGAAAGACGAAAATTAATTTCATTTCAAAAAATAAAAAAATTAATTCAGAAACCTATGTAAATCTCTTAGATGAGAATCTTTTGCATGATTGTCGGCGTCTGTATTATGAAAACGATTTCATACTCCAACAAGATGGTGCTACAGCTCATACGAGCAAGCTCACACAGGATTATTTACAACAGAATATAGTCAACTTCATTGGAAAAAACGACTGGCCCCCGCAATCACCTGGATTATTGCATATGGAACACTCTAGCACAGAAGATTCATGAAGGCCAAACAGAAAAGTTTACAGAAATGCAATTAAAGAAAAAAATACTTGAATGTTGTGACAAAATAACATTAGCAGAAATCAGAAAATGTATCATGTCGTGGAAGAAAAAGTTAAGATTAGTTTGTAAGCAGGACGGCGGACATATTGATCATATTTGTTGATAAGATGTGAATAATAAAAAATTTTCAGTTTATGATATTCGTTTTTTTCACCATACTTCATTGTTCCCTCAGCTGTGAGAAAAGTATTTGATGTAGATGTCTGAAATTTTTATGATGACTTATCAATAGATTGAGGTAAAAGTTACTGCATATTTTCGAAGTTATTGATGTTCAAATCTCAAGGCGTTTATTTTGGGCCACCCGATATATATATATAGGGTGGGCGGAAAGTAGCTCCCTATTTTGGATTGGTAAAAAAATACGTATATTATTCATTTATTTCAGAAAAAATAATATGAAAAGGTAGGCATACATGGTAGGTTTTCTCTAAAATTCAATGTGGGCTCCAACTCTTTCCACCAGCTTCTGGAGCCGCCCAGGAATGGCGTCCACTGACTTTAGCAGGAACTCCGGCGGGATGGAGGACATGACTTCCCGAATTCGGTCCTCCAGTTCTTCCAATGTCCTCGGTTTGGTGCGGTAGACTTCTTCCTTTACCCACCCCCAAAGAAAGAAGTCGCACGGTTACCGCTGAAAAACGGCAGAATCGGTTCAGTGTAACGGTGTGGTGTGGTATGACCTCAGATCAGGTTGTGGGCCCGTTCCTTCTGCGCAACACCATGAATGCTGAGCGGTACCTTGCTATGTTGCGAAACGAGGTCTGGCCGGTTGTCAGCACATGGGAGAACATCGACGATCTGATATTTATGCAAGATGGCGCCCCTCCGCACTTCGCTCTTGTTGTCCGTGAGTGGCTGGATGCCCACTTCCCTGGGCGTTGGATGGGTCGTCGTGGTCCACATCAATGGCCAGCCAGGAGCCCCGACTTGACACCGTGCGACTTCTTTCTTCACCAAACCGAGGACATTGGAAGAACTGGAGGACCGAATTCGGGAAGTCATGTCCTCCATCCCGCCGGAGTTCCTGCTAAAGTCAGTGGACGCCATTCCTGGGCGGCTCCAGAAGCTGGTGGAAAGAGTTGGAGCCCACATTGAATTTTAGAGAAAACCTACCATGTATGCCTACCTTTTCATATTATTTCTTCTGAAATAAATGGATAATATACGTATTTTTTACAAATCCAAAATAGGGAGCTACTTTCCGCCCACCCGTATATATATATATATATATATATATATATATATATATATATATATACACACACACGAGGGTAATTCAATAAGTATCTGCACTTTTTATTTTCAATTTTATTTTCACAATTTTATTTTCACATCTGATAGATTAATAAACACACCACTTCTCAACATAGTCTCCCTGTTTCTCAACACACTTAGTCTAGTGATGTACAAGCTTCCTAATGTCATCACAAAAGAATGTTTTTGGCTGTGTGCGTAGCCAGTCATGCACCGCCTCCTTCAGGTCATCATCGCCTTGGAATCGCTGACCTCTCAAAGCATCTTTTAGTGGTCCAAACAGGTAAAAATCCGAAGGTGCCAGGTCTGGACTGTAGGCTGGATGGTCGAGAACTTCAAATTTAAGTTCTTGAAGGCATTTTCTAGTCTGTGCAGCGGTATGACGGCGCGCATTGTCGTGTAACAGAGTAACACCTTCCGACAATCTCCCTCTCCGTTTTGTGCGAATTGCTTGCTTTAACTCAGTCCGAAGCATGTCAGAATATGATGCACTTGTTACTGTAGTTCCACGCTCTAGATAATGTTCAAGGATAGGGCCTCGTGTATCCCAAAACAATGTTAGCATAACTTTACTTGCTGACGGCTGCGCTTTGAACTTCCTTGCAACGGGAGATTGTCGGAAGGTGTTATTCTGTTACACGACAATGCGCACCCTCATACCGCTGCACAGACTAGAAAATGCCTTCAAGAACTTAAATTTGAAGTTCTCGACCATCCAGCCGACAGTCCAGACCTGGCACCTTCGGATTTTTACCTGTTTGGACCACTAAAAGATGCTTTGAGAGGTCAGCGATTCCAAGGCGATGATGACCTGAAGGAGGCAGTGCATGACTGGCTACGCACACAGCCAAAAACATTCTTTTGTGATGGCATTAGGAAGCTTGTAGATCGCTGGACTAAGTGTATTGAGAAACAGGGAGACTATGTTGAGAAGTGATGTGTTTATAATCTATCAGATGTGAAAATAAAAAGTGCGGATACTTATTGAATTACCCTCGTGTGTGTGTGTGTGTGTGTGTGTGTGTGTGTGTGTGTGTGTGTGTACGCGATTTTTTACGTTGAAAAAAGATTATATATACATATATATATATATACAAAGAATTGCATGAACGAGAGGAAGCCTCAAAACTCCGGTCCACACGGGGAGGTTCCTGATATTAAACTAGTGCATTTTTTAATTATTCTAGCAGTAGTAGAAAATGGATAGAAAAGCATAAGTCTCTCTCCCGAACCTTCGCTCTCCCCGCAAGAAGCGGGTGCGGAAAAAGGTTAAAGAAAGTACCTTCACTCTGGAAAAGTAGCCAAGGAAATTTTACGGGAAAGACGAGAATATATAAACTAGCCCAAAACAATTACGTTATGCACACAGAAATCGGACACTTGAGAGCCACGGTTGTATAAACTAGCATAACATATTTGTGCTAATCGTATTATCAACTACTTGGTATCGTTAGAAAAACCTCGAACGTATGTTTTGATTTTATACAAAATATTTACGGCTCTATTTAACTAGGTATCGGGCCAACGAAGACCCAATAGCCCACTCTACGCTAACTCTATAAGGATTAATCAAACTCTCCACGTCTACACCCATGAACGCGTAAAGCCATCACGCTGGCAAGGTGATGAAATGCTTCTACAGGAAAGGAGTTGAAACATGAATTGAGAAAGGAAATCAGATTTTCTACACCATACCTTCACCCTTCGCATGCACCCAGCCACCCAAGAGAAAAAAAGAGAAAAAAAGAGGAAAAAAGAATAAGGACGGCAGAAACGCAGTTTTACCTAACCTATGACATGCATTTTTTTTTTTTTATAGTTTTTATTCATTAAGAAATTATGCATTACCACAAAATACTTGTCTGAATACTGAGAGAGAGAGAGAGAGAGAGAGAGAGAGAGAGAGAGAGAGAGAGAGAGATATTAAAATAATAAAAAAAAATACAAGAAATCAGTGAAACCCGGATGCACTTGCTGAACATCCGTAAGTGTTTCCCGAGAACAGATGAGAAATGATTCATCTTTAAAAAAAAAGATTGAAACATCTGAAATAACATCACACGAAAAAAAAAATCCATCTCGAATGTCAAAAACGATAAAATCGAACTGCGGGAAATAATAAATTATCATCATCATCATCATCCTTATCATCATTATCATATTCATCATCATCTAAATCCATAAATGAGAACAAATGAGAGCCGTCATTGGATGAATACACCATTTGTGAAAACTAACAATAGGAACTTGTTGGAAATGAGAAGACATCGGAGTAGTTTTTGAGCATTTTTAGCTGAGAATTCGAATGTGTTTTATTGGTCGTAAATGGTGAAGCAACTCACATTTATGCATTTAAATTTCACTTTGGCTCTCCAGAGAACTTTGGAGGAGATTCGAGAATAATTCCTCCATAAAAGCAAGGACACTATTGAGCGAAAGAGGTCGCCTCTACCTATTACGAAGCTTCACTTTTTTATTATTATATATTTAATATTATATACAGGGGGTCCATAAAGTCACGCATCATAGGAAAATACATTGTTTATTTATTTATTTGTTCGAAAAGATTCCCACCAATCTCAAAACATGTTCATAAACGAAAAAGCAGGTTTCTTTGAATGTTCCTCAACATATTTGGCCTGATGGAAACAAATAAATAGACATTGCTTATGTTCCTATGATGCGTGACTTTATGGACACCCTATATATATATATTTTTAACCTCGGTGGTGTAGTGGTTAGCGTCGCTGACTACGAATCCATCGACCCCGGGTTCGAGAGCCAACGGCAGACGGCGCGCAGCAAAACCCAGCTGTTCATCCTCCCACACAATAAAGAACGTGGTTGGTAGATAAATGGGTACCCTAGATGGCCTAGTGGTTAAGACGCTGGGCTGCTGATGGGGCGTGGTTCGGATTCCACGTTAAACTGAAGGTCTAAGGTGGAGTGAAAAGCTTGACCTTCGTCAGAATGAACACTTCAGGCGGAAGCTAACCAAAGGTTATATATATATATATATATATATATATATATATATATATATATATATTAGTGGTGCACCGATTAATCGGTATCGGCACCTGGCATGCCGATATCAGGAAAATACCTTGCATTGCCGATTAATCGGCATGCAAGGTGCCGATACCGATTAATCGGTGCACCACTAATATATATACAGGGTGTCCAAAAAAAACTATATACTCTTTATAGCATCATATATTTTATAATTTAAAAAAAAAAAAACAATATATTGTTATAGCAATTGCCAATGAAAGGTAAATTAGTAATCTAAGTGATCAAAATGTTTTGAGAGTTATTTGCATATAAAATTTAATTAACTACGCCAAGTGCTCAAAATGTTCTCCGGCGGCATGAATGCACTTTTGAATGCGTCGACTAACTGATTCGCAGACATGGACTAATGTGGATGCTGTGATGGTCCCGCACTTTTCCCTAATTGCATCCTTAAGGTGTTCGAGTGTTGCGGGTCTTGTACCATAAACTGCATCCTTCAGGTAGCCCCACAAGTAAAAATCAAGTGGAGTCAAGTCCGGTAAACGTGGAGGATACTCAACGCTTCCTCTTCGTCCTATCCAACGGTTAGGCAACGTTTCATCGAGGTACCTTCTGACATCACAATGATAATGAGGGGGGCTCCATCTTGTTGAAAGTAAAAGTCGTCGTTTCCAAACAACTTCCGAACTGCAGGTATAATTTCTGTCTGCAGCATGTCGAGATATGCGGCACCGGTAACTGTCCCATTAAAGAAAAATGGTCTAACCAAACCCCTGGATGATAAACCACACCATGCTGTTAATCCTGGTAAATTAACATGTTTATCCACATAAACGTGTGGATTATCAAGTGACCAGTACCTGCAGTTGTGTCGATTGACTGTGCCATTCAGCTTGAAGGTAGCTTCATCAGACCACACGATTTTGTTGTATTGAAAGTGCATTCATGCCACCGGAGAACATTTTGAGCACTTGGCGTAGTTAATTAAATTTTATATGCAAACAACTCGCTATAACATTTTGATCACTTAGATTACTAATTTACCTTTCATTGGCAGTTGCTATAACAATATATATATTTTTTTTTAATTATAAAATATATGATACTATAAAGAGGAGCACCGACAATTCAGCGCAAAGACAATTCAGCGCAAAGACAATTCAGCGCAAAGACAATTCAGCGCAAAGACAATTCAGCGCAAGTCAGTATAGTTAAAAGTTTAGTTAAAAATAATAAAAATAAATCGCAATAAATAAAAGAGAAAAAATTGTATATTTATATATATGCTAAATTGGGTCTGTACCGAAGGAGTGACATTTCAAAGGAGTGACATAAATAAGGAGTGACAAATCGGAGATAAAATTCAAAGGAGTATAATTATTAAAATTTTATTTAAAAAAGCAAAATGTGTTAGAATTGTTAAAATTAAGATTTTATTTCAAAAACTAGAAACCTAACCTAACAGTTGCAAGCCTCTCTTCCCTCTGGATTTGTTCTTTCTTCTTCTTTGTTGGTATTTTCGCGCTGAATTGTCTTGCGCTGAATTGTCGGGTCACGCTATAAGAGTATATAGTTTTTTGGGACACCCTGTATATATATATATATATATATATATATATATATATATATATATATATATATATATATATATATATAATAATAATAGGTGTGTGTGTGTGTGTGTGTGTGTATTCCAACCATAACTCCAGAATGGAAGCAGTTACAAACATGAAACTTCACACACACATTGATTAGGTCCCGAGGTTGTGCACCTGGGTGTTAATAAATTAAATAATTAATTGACGTCATCAAGATCATTATGTCATTACGTATATATATCGAAACCTATGGTAAAATTAATGAATACCCGGTTAGGTCAACTGTACGCCCTTGACGATTAGTTAAGTCGTGATATTTTCGTTAAAACGCGGGATGTTTCTGCTACCCGCACGAAGGGCGTGTTCTCTGCTTATATATATATATATATATATATATATATATATATATATATATATATATATATATATATATATATATATATATTGTTTCATAATATGTGAGACGCACTTACAGGATGGATTCAGGACCTGAAAACAATGAAAAAAGTTTATACAAACATATGCCCAAAATCGCTTTGATTCCAAGTTACAGCCCGGTTTGTGTTCCAGCAAATCTTTCCGCAAACTGTTTACAAACACTGCTTGCCGACAATGTTTGTGAATGTGTACGAGACTTATTTCATGTATGGCCTTGCCGGTTGTAATGTTTCGTACACTCTATGACATGTTACAATATCGTTGAGTGTAGAGCCATCAGTCAGTCAGTCAGAGGTGCATCGAGGTGTTTCATTGTTCGGATTCGTAACTTCTTACCGTAAATAAGTGCAGTCCAGTGGAAAAAAACCTTAAAAGTTTGTGTGCTATTCACTGATAGTTTGCATCTGAAATGAGAATGAAGGCTTATTGAAGCATGCATCTCTTGTATGGACTTGCCGAGTGTAACGCGGCCGCAGCAAGATGTCTGTGTGCGGAAAGGTTTCCGAATCGCTGTCTGCCAGATAAGAAGACCTTTCAGAGAATAGACGAATGTCTTCGTGATACAGGATCATTCAACAAACTAGTTTCAGATGGTGGTAGACCAATCAGCGCCATAACTGTTGAGTTGGAGGAGCGGGTTCTGAATCGCGTGGAGGAACATCCTGGTGTCAGCACCCGAAGGATAACAGCAGCAGAAGGTATAAGATACACAAATGTGTGGAGAATTTTATGGGAACAACAGCTTTACCCATATCACATTCAGAGAGTACATGGCCTTACTGAAGCTGATTTCCCACCACGAGATGCTTTTTGTACTTGGTTCCTTCAACCGCGCTAGCGATCCTCTTTTTCTATCCTTCGTGTTGTTTTCTGATGAGGGGACTGCCTTCACAAGAAATGGCGTGATCAATTTTCACAACACTCATCACTGGGCCGAAAAGAATCCGCATGCCATCATCCAGTCAAGGCACCAACAACAATTTAGTATCAGTGTATGAGCAGGACTTATTGCCGACAACTTAATCGGTCCTTTTGTTTTGCCTGGAAGATTAAAAGGAGAATCCTCTTCCAATTTTTTAAGGAATGATTTAAGCGATTTACTAGATGAAGTTCCTCTTGGTGTCCGACGTCGTATGTGGTTTATGTATGACGGCGCTCCGCCTCATTTTAGTCGAGTAGCCAGAGACTATTTGAATGACCATTTCCCTGATACATAGATAGGCCGTGGAGGACCCACTGCGTGGCCTGCTCGCTCTCTGGACCTGAATCGACTCAATTTTTACCTGTGGGGTCATCTGAAATCCATCGTTTACGTGACACCCAATGACAACGTTGAAATGCTTCGCCAACGTGTAGAACAAGGATGCCAGAAAATCCGAGCAATACCTGGAATATTTGAACGCGTCAGGTAGTCTATGACGAGGCGTGTTCAGGCGTGT
>JAJOZX010010179.1:35000-57500 GCA_023014485.1 Bathynomus jamesi
ATGAAATTTCTAAATTGGTGTAAATTTAGTAAACTGTCTTGAAATTGACTCAAAACAAAATGGATGTTATTTTATCCAATTACCATCTCAACTCGTCAGTTATTGTACTGTTGAGGGGGGAGTAGTATCAGTGGAGAAATAGTCTCGTTTCGCAATTGTTTTTTAGAATTCGTTACGAAACACAGTTTTTCAGAGACGCGTCTCTTACACAAACAACAACAACTTAAAATAAAGAAAAGTCAGTTCCCCAATTCCCTCGTCGCTGTGAACCCTATCAATTTCAAAGTTGATACTGCGGATAAAATGTGAAATGAGGAAATACTATTTAAAATTTGTTAAAAACTTTGAAGTAAGAGTGTTGTACGGTATTCCACAAATAAACCTGCAAATATGCTTCAATGTTCAAAAGAAATAAATTCTTGTACGCTTCTCTTTTTTTTAATTAATGAACAAAGGTAATTTTTGACTGACGTATTTCTTTCGATGTAATATTTAATCGACAAGTTATTGTGGGTTAAATCACGTTAGGTTAGGTTAATTTAGTTTTTTAGAATATTAATGAAATGTACTCGGGGTTCATAGCGAATCTTGCCAAGTGATTTCCCTGACCAAATTTTATTTTTTGTTTATTTTAAACGTCCCCTCCTCCATTCCCTTGCGCGCGCGCGCGCGCGCACGCACACACACACTTTTATTTCCCCCGACTTTCCCTAACCATTTTTCAATTCCCCGACTTTCCACGTCGCTATGAACCCTATCAGTACTGTCGAACAAGTTGTAGGAGGTCCAAATAATTCCTAAGCTGTACAGTGACGTTTTGCTCCTCAACTCCAGCCTTCAATTGAATCTCATTCCCCATTTCCCTTCACTGAAAATTCTCCGTAAAAATAAACGTTTTTAATATGTGAACAATTTACGTGGGGAGTTGTACAAAGAATAAAACAGTTTTATTCCAATATGGCAACAATAATTCTTCAAAACAGAATAATATTTTCCGTTCACTACTGCTGTTATAAAGCTGTATTAAAATCAGTGAACCTGACGTGAAAGATAACCTATAATAGAATTACAACGCATCAAACCAAAATTATTTAAAATATTGCGCGCTAAAACGGTAGCATATAAGAAAAATTGGTGCACCATACATTTCAATAAACTCATTTATTACCCCACTTCAATTTAATACCGTTCCCTTTTTCCCGTCAGAGAGCAGCATGGAGCGCGAAATTTTAAAAGGTTTCATTGAACTGCAAAATATTTCGATACATATATATTTGCACTCAATTTGGTATCATTTGATAAATAGTTTGAAATACATACGGTGCTCCAAGTTAAAAAACTTATAATCCTTTTGAGCAAGTGATATATATACTGTATATATATATATATATATATATATATATATATATATATATATATAATATATATGTGTGTGTGTGTGTGTGTGTGTGTGTGTGTGTGTGTTACAAATGATGTTCCCGATTTTAAACATTTATTATGAAAAAACTAACGAACTTACAGCGAAAAACAAGATATACAAATAAAGAATATTTCAGGGAAATTTTATATGTAATATTGACAGTTACCAATTTCTTCCAACTTTTCCATAATGTGACGACAACATTCCTGAATGAGCAATTGCCTGATCATTGGATCGGGCGTGGGGAGCCCATTCCTTGGCCGGCTCGTTCGCCCGATCTAACTCTCCTTGACTTCTTCCTCTGGGGCTATGTAAAAAATGACGGTTTGGTTCCACCAATGGCATCAACTTTGCAACATTTGAAGGAAAGGATAGGTGAAGATCTACAGAAGCTAAGGCTAACAAAGACCCTAAGATCCATTCTAAGGTTAGCCGGGGATAAAGAAGAAAGTAAGGGGTTAAAAAAAGAGAATATGGGGTTAAGTAAGTAGCAAAACCTATCACTCGTGGGTTAAAATTCATTCAGAAAAAGAGAGAGAAAGACACCATCATCAAAGAGAAAGAAAGACACCATCAGTTCAGTATGATATGCTACAAAATGTATGGAGGGAAACAGAATAGCACTTTGATGTCTGCAGAGCCACAAAGCAGCTCATATTGAATTTCAATAGCTCGTAAATAAAACTTTTAGAGTCCTTCTTTATTTGTACATCTTGTTTTTCGCTGTAACTTTGTTAATTTTTTCATAATAAATGCTTAAAATCGGGAAGATCATTCGTAATCACCCTGTGTATATATTACTAAGGCTTCGTATGTTTTTACATGATTATTTTTACTAAATTCATTATGTAACAGAGAAATGCATAATGAAATACAAAAGTAAAATGTACAATTAATGATACTTTCACGGGAACTCGGAAAAGTAGTGTTTGCTCTTTTATTTTCCTAAAAGCACTAAGTCTAAAATATGAACATATTTGTTTAAGTTAAAACAATAGATTAGAGATGGGAGTTAAAAGTCGGAAAAAAAAAAGTTTTGAAAGGAAATCTTTGGAATGGAGTGGAAAGAAATTTTAATGTACTCAGAATATTTGAGCCAACATGCTAAACAAAGAACGGTTCAGACCAAAGAACATCTGAAGTTTTGCTTCATCACACGGTAAGATAATGGGTATTGGCTGCGAAAAAAACCCCAAATGATTTCACGACATATCGAATCCATTTCCCTAATTGCAAAATGTCATAAAAATGAAAGGTCATTGGCAATTATCAAATCATTATTATTATTCCTCTATTTTCATTACAAAATGACACATTTACTGAACTTCATTATTATAAATTATTTGTAAATCTAATTTCGAGAAGTAGAGATAGTTGGACATTTATTCTCCCAGAATATACGAGTGGCGCAGCGGGAGAAGGGGATAAGCGACAAAATCGGCGAAATCCGTTTTCTGTTTGAAAAGAGAATTGGGGTGATAGATAGAGGTAAGAATAAGGTGTATTTTCAAACAGAAAACGCATTTTGACGATTTTGTCGCTTATCCCCTTTTCCCCGTGCGCTACTCATAAGTACTAGGGTTTCTTTCCAGGGATCCCGGTTGATAATTGCTGATTTCAAATCCCGGGAAATTTTCTTGTTACACTTCTTAAAGAATTTCATTGTTTCTTATCTCAAAAAAGAATAAATTACTTTATCATCTCGTGTATCGGCTAGTCTAAGTTACAAGACGATTCGGCTTATATACGTAAATATATAGCTGTGATAAAGTATATCACGTAGGTTAGATAATTAGATATAATTTGATAACTACACAAATTAGAGACACTAAAATTTCCGGGATAAAATCCAATTTTGTCCCGGAATCTCGGAACAAAGAGAACCCCCCAATATGAGAAACCCTAATACGTACGAAATGAGAGCAGCATTGTATTAAATATTTACATATACCTATCGGCAAAGAATCTTTAATAAATGGTACGCAAATTGATCTCTCCTTACGTAACTTCGTTTTAAATGAAGTCTTCCCAGTATCAGAAGCCATTGCCTCGACTCTCAAAAGAGATTGTTCAAAAATAAACTTTTTCAGACGTCATTCCATTACTGTGCCGTAATAATATGTACATACAAATGACTGAACTTAAAAAGATAATGTAAACCATAATCATTAACGGATAATAATTTTAAAAAAAAAATATTTATTCAAAAAATTAATCTATTACGCCAGCGAAACACCATATCCAAAGATTTAGGCCGGCCGCACGCAGGATCGTCTCGCGACCCACGACTGAAATCGCGTGTGATTTTACAATGACACTGCAGCGACCGCGACGCGATTCTGGGAATGTAAAATCACACGCGACTCGAGTCGTAACGACCCAAATCGTCAGTCGTGAATCGCGAGACGATCCCGCGCGCAGCCGCCCTTACGGAATATTGGCACCGTGTTCCAGTTTGGATTTCGTGGCAAGTAATGTAGTCAAAGTATTTTATTTGAATATGTCGATAGGAAGCACGAGTTTTTTTCTTTTCCCTTAAGCAGTTGCGCACTAATTGTCCAATGAATTTAATACTGTTGAAGGGTTTGCCGTTCTCGCGATAAACGCACTTCAGTTATATTTTAATCTTTCAATTACGTATTACAACGTTGCATTTATGGTGTTTTTTGTTTATTTCTATTATCGTGTTCCTTCTTCTTACGTCATATTTCTTTAAATATTAAAATTAATCAATGCACTTTCATGAAAAGGGAAGAAGGCAATAAATTGGGAAACAGACCTAGTGGGACTCGAACCCGCGTCGCGTGATTTCAGAGTAGGTGCTCCTACTGATCACGGTATCTAGAATCCAGGGGTTTTGGATGGCATAATCGGTAAGAGCGCTGGCTCCGAAACCACGCGACGCGGATTCGAGTACCACTAGCTCCTAGTTTTTCACTTTACTGCACTTTCCCTCGCCATCTTATTTAAGTGTGGTACTTAAATATACATACACGTTATTGCTTCATTAAGCGAGCCGATACGACTGTGCATCAAGTTACAATTCTCAAACCTCTGAAATGAACCCGACTGTACAGGTTTGAGAGCACCTTAATAGACAGCTGTAAAATGAGGAATCTCCTTCCACATTTGTAGCAGCTTTAAAGTAAATGTGAAATGAACTGAACTGAACGGAGGAAATACCTTGGCCAAGCGATGATACAAAATCCGACTGCTTTCACTATAAGATTTCTCAAAAAATTTGACGAGAAATGTGAAATAGCTATATTTCATATTAACTGAATGCGCATGTCATACGCTATGATCAAATTTGCTTCACTCCAAGAGGGCTAACTTTATTGCGACACCGTTATACTATACTATACTAATACACTATACTATATATATATATATATATACACACACACGCGTCACCTCAAGATTTTACACACTGTGTTTTGTTTTATTTTACTTTTTTATTTTAAGTTTGGTTTAGCTAACCTAATCTAACAACTTAAATTGAATCCAAAGAGCCATTTAAATAAAGTAATAGCTATTTTCCGTATAGGAGGAAAGTGATACAAAAGACCACCGAATCGGAGCAAACGTAACTTTTAGAGCCTATATATATCATATAACCTTGGATGATGAGGTACAGCGGTACATATATATATAACAATAATTAGAGAGAAAAAAATACAATTCACTTCGCAAGACTTACGAAATTACAAAATAATTCCTTTGTTTCCACCGTGGTCCCTCCGAACAGTGCCGGAGTTCCCTCCGCTCTCTCCCTAGACCCTACCGAGTGCCACAAAACCCATATTAACATCTACTTGAGAATTCTAAAGCACAAAATCTGAGACGAAAAAATAAAAAAAACGTTGTTCCAAAAAGATATTTGTAAAAATAACTAAGTTAAACGGAGAGGATGCCTGCTTAGCACTATGTCATAACAGTTATAAGATGCTCTCCAGAGAGGAAGGGAGTCTGTCTGACTCCTGTAAAGAGGGCGTACTGAAGTGGAGACAAGGAAGTAATTTCTTTTTAATTATGTTGCTTGTGCAAATTTACTTTATATTTAAACAGCATTACACGAGAACTAGGAACAGAAAAATTTTGAGTTTATATAAACCTATACGGAATAAAAAAAAAAATATATATATATATTTTGCGTGTGTGGGGGAGGGGGGGGGGTTCAAAAGGCAGAAAGCAAAGTGCTATTTAATAAATAAATATATACATACTGTTTTGATGCCTGACTTTTGAACAACCCTACACACACCACAACACACACACACACACACACACACACACACACACACACAAAAGCGGAGTACCAATTTCATTTCTCAAATATAAAAAATAATTAACCAAACACCTTAGTATCATCGAACCGAAAAGAGCGTAATAAGTGTTCCGGATGCAATTTTGGAATCGAACATCGTTTTTCGTTGTCAGTAAATAGCGAGGTACTAGCTAATCTTGAGAGATAGACACAGATAGATAGATAGATATATCGATGAAAATAAATATTACGCTTTTATAATAATTTTAACGTACAAGATACGGATGTTAATTGGACAATTGATGGTTATTTATATTTAATTTGGCCCATAAGCTTTTTAAGTTAACCTAACGTAACATAACCTAACCTCACTTTAACCTAACCTAATCACGACTAACATACTCTATCGTTTATCTGACATTAAAATGTGTCTAGAATTTTTCATACAAATTCTTTCATATTAGGAGATTTGAATGTTACCTCACTAAAATAAAATTACCTCGCTACATCTGTGAATTATCACATACTCGACCTCTATTATATTCAGTTGCCTACGCACGCGCGCGCACAAAAATAATAACTAAATATATTAGCTCATTTTATATGCTAATTAGCTAATTAACTTCATTATTGTAAAACCTACGCGAGTAAACAAAGCTAATTGGGAAGAAGATAATTGAAACGTAACCGGGATGATGATACAATAATTGGCAAAAGCGGGACGGTAAACATTGCACGTTCTCACATTCACCTTGAAACATTATAGGCACACTGACTTTTTTATTTATTTATATTCATCCAAGATCCAGTGTATACAGACTTCAGTAACCGTAGGTACAATTGGTTGAAGAAGTCCAGGAAATGAAAATCTATGGAAAAGTAATGAAAATAGAAACTGCGACTAACCAATTAGAATGACAGTTTATTTCATTTTTTTTTTTTTTTTTTTTTTTTTTTTTTTACTGAAGATATCTTTCCAACCAATCATGAACTTCTGCTGAATTTTTTAAGTTTCAGTATTTTTCCCATAAATTTTATTTATTTGGCGAACTTCTTTCCGTACCAGTCGATCCACCTTATCGACACAAAAAAAGAAAAAAAAGGGCAAATAGGAAACACACTAAGTATTTTTTCAGTACTTTCAAAATTAAATTTATAAACAAGCGAACAAATTTAAGTATTTGAATCTGATTTCAGAATAAGAAAAAAAAAGATGAAGATTGAATTTCAGGCGAATGAAGTTCAGGTCGCGCAATTACTTCGTTTATGATGTGCAAATGCCGCAAAAAGTAATCCTCTGCCATTAAATTGTAAAACTCTCTCAAATACGAGCGAGTAAAGCCAGTGAGCATTTTCTTTCCTTAAAAAATAATAATGGAAAAAATATCATACAAATATGAAATGGCTGCCAAAAACTGAAAATGAAAATTCATTTCGAATTCAAGGAAAAGATAACGAAAATTGGGTGCGAGGTGACAATAGCAGCCTAAACTAAGCTAATCTAAAACAAAATTCCCAATTTGATCTTTTCCACCCTTTTTCCTAAACGCTTCCTCTTCTCTGAATTTTTATTTCGCATTTTCGTTCTCATCTCTCTTCCCTTTTATTTATTGGGGGGGGGGGGGGGGACTGACTGACTGACATTCGCCGTAAAAAAATGTAATTTAATCTCCTCAAAAACACGTTCCACATTTGCTTCGCACGAAAATATAATAAGAACAGAATTGATTCCTAAAACGAGATAATTCATAAGCAAGGAAAGTTTACATTTGGCCGAGGCTGCTGCAAAAGTGTCTCTCTCTCTTCGTGCTCCAGAGATTAAAATACGAAATTAGAAAATTCATAGAAAGGGGGTCGTCTTCCCTGAGACACTTACAACGTGTAGGAACTTTCAACAAAGTTTAAAATATACTGAAGAAACTTTAATTGAAAATATACTGTACATCTTTTAAATTCGCGTCTCAGACGCACGACGCTGAAAGATTCCGTAAAGTGGTCATCCTTTGTGTGGTTTATTAAGATAACTAATTAAGAAAGTCATCCGAAAGATTAATACACGAAGTTTCGGTCCATAATTACCAGACGAAGCGAAAAATCGTACACTTCAGCAATCCCTAACCGAATGCCTCAGTTTATGCCGCTGAAAACAGAGTCAGCGAGATGCAATAATAATAATAATAATTATTATTATTTTGAAATGATTTAACCTCCTTCCCAACGGTACGTTTACGCGAGATATTTATTGCATGACGTTTCTCTCTGCATCGCGATGCAAGTTGCAGATAGCGTTTACACTATTCGGAGAAATTAAGCGAATTTCTGTCTGAGAATTCTCAGAGACAATGTCGAATAGAAATGTACAAGTTGCTTTGTCGTTTACTCTACGACAAAGAAATTCGCGACATTTCTCTCCGATACTTTTAGTCAAAATGGTCCTGTCAAAGAAGAGACGGTCGCGGCATCAGTGATTGTAATATAACTGAAAGGAAAAAAGAATGAAGAAAAGCAGGTAGTCTTGTTGGGTTCACGATTGGATTTAAGACGGCCATCTTCTGATGCATACGAAACTCTAATAAGTGAAATGAAAAAAGGAGCATCCATCATATTCTTCTTAAGAATGACTCCTGAAGATGTTGAAGAATTGATTTGATGCGAAGGCCAAAACTCGCGAAAATGGATACCCGAATGAGGAGATCAACTTCAAAGAGAGAGAAAAAAAAAAAGGATTGTTCCTCTATGGTTAATGGCATCAGGTAAATAAGTCTTCATAGCTATCTTAATCTGTAAGAATTTCTTTTTAAAGTTTACATACACACAGCAAAAACACGGGAATCGAAGTAGGGGGGGGGGGGGAACCAGAACGATTTTTTACCAAAAGAGTTTGAGAATAAAGTGACGCATGAACAATAAAAATTCTTTTCCCTGTCAAAATAATTTGTATATTTTAAATTAAATTAATTGAAATTCTACGCTTATCCGCTGCACTGAACAATTCTTGAAGTGTTCGTTTTTTTATAACTCATCTGTCCATGGTTATTAATGATCACACTTTATACCAGCGCATTTGCTATGCCTGAAACATCGATAACAGAGTAGCCAAAACTATTGTTTTAATGCCTTCGGCTCTTACAATGTATTCTCGTCTTCCTATAATTTAGTTCCTCCTTTACTCCTTACCTATTCGTATACCCATATATCTCTCTATCTAAAATAAGCAAAAGTAGTGACGGTATAATATAGCTCAAAGATTAGTGATGGTATGGGTAACCGCAGCATACCAGTGCACTTCGAGCACTAATATATATATATATATATATATATATAACGTAAAGAACGTCGCTTTGTATAGAAGAACGTTCCGCGCAAGATGAGGAGGGAGAACGAACAAATGAAAAAATGAGGTAACCACCCGGGAATCGAACCCGGGATCTTCCGATTGCCGGTCAGATATGATAACCACTACACCATGGGTCTCACTCAATCAGAAGTCGTAATTCTCCTACATACGCGCAGAAACCAATGCCCCGAGGGGGGCACCTCCCGCATGCCGCACATATATACATTTAAACTGCAAACATTTTTTCATTCTCCCTCCTCATCTTGCGCGGAACGTTCTTCTGTACAAAGCGTCGTTCTTTACGTTAATTATACTGTGTGTTGTTTGCAGTTTAAATGTATATATGTGCGGCATGCGGGAGGTGCCCCCTCGGGGCATTGGTTTCTGCGCGTATGTAGGAAAATTACGACTTCTGATTGAGTGAGACCCATGGTGTAGTGGTTATCATATCTGACCGGCAATCGGAAGATCCCGGGTTCGATTCCCGGGTGGTTACCTCATTTTTTCATTCTCCCTCCTCATCTTGCGCGGAACGTTCTTCTATACAAAGCGTCGTTCTTTACGTTAATTATACTGTGTGTTGTTTGCAGT
The DNA here is from genome assembly GCA_023014485.1 of Bathynomus jamesi. Classification (NCBI taxonomy): domain Eukaryota; kingdom Metazoa; phylum Arthropoda; class Malacostraca; order Isopoda; family Cirolanidae; genus Bathynomus; species Bathynomus jamesi. The sequence continues at coordinate 44,616 of JAJOZX010010179.1, forward strand.
TTATATATATATATATGAGATTGAGAAGTAAATCCCTATTTAAAAAAAAAACTTTCATTGTGTTATTGAAATTGTCAATTATCAATTTAAAGCAGCGGTCTTCAACCTGGGCGCTATCGCCCACTAGTGGGCGATTTGAGCTTTTAGGTGGGCGACAAGAAAATTTATAAAATTCTTGTAAAATTCAACAAAATTTACAATATTGTATGCAAAAAATGATCGAATGTTTCGTCAGTTGTGTCATGACAATGATGAACAATTTGTTAGGTTATTATTACACACAGAAGTCCGATGGCTCTCGAAGGGTGCATGTTTAACTCGTTTTGTTGAACTATATGAGAGCGTAGAGCAGTTTCTAGAAGACCAAAATGAAGTTGATCTTAGCCAAAAGTTAAAAATGATAAAAAATGATGCTTGTTATTTGGCAGGAATATTTAAGAAATGCAATGATTGTAATTTGCAGCTTCAAGGAGCCAATATGACACTCATGAACTGCCAAAAAGTTCTCATTATTCATTGAAAAGCTGGATTTATTCAGTCACAATCTTTCAAAAAGAGAATTTCACCAGTTTCCAGAATTGTTATCTATTAAGGATGACATAACAACAATTGATATACAAAGGTTTATTGATCATCTCAATAAACTTGAAACGGATTTTGAAACTCGATTCAGTGATGTTTTAACCATGGAAGTATATGATTGGATGGTAAACCCGTTTACTGCAAATGTTACTGAAGCTGATGTAACATGTCAAGAGGAGCTATTAGAACTCAGACATGATGAGGAAAGCAAGGGAAATTTCAATAACGGTGGTTATATGCAGCTTTGGCAAAATAAAAAGATGTCAAATGTATATCCCAATATGTGGAAAAAGATTTTTAAATTACTGATCGCTTTTCCTACTTCGTACCTAGTTGAATCAGGTTTTAGTGCTGTGAATCACATTCTTACCAAAAACAGGAATGCTTTAAAAATCCCTGAAAGAGGGGACATTCGTTTGTTCCTCACTAAATTCGAGCCAAACATTCGGAATTTAGTTTCCAAGCATCAAGCACAAGGATCTCACTAAATTAAAGGTAAATGCATAATGTTTTATTATATAATATACAGGGTGTCCCAGAATTAACTATCTATTTCAATGAAATTGGACAAATTTTTTAAAAACACACTTATTTATGTTTATCATGTTTAATATGTGTTAAAAATGTATAAATTTCTAAATTTTTTTCATAATTTTATTTTCATAATTTTTTCATTATCTGGTCCAATGAAAGACCGTCTGAAGTCATAGAATGGCAAAGAGAGACTCCAAAAGTTAACGTGTGGCTTGGAATGACCAAATCCAAAATTTATGGTCCATTCTTCTTTGCGGAAGCAACTGTAACAGGTACCGTCTACCTTGATATGCTTCAGCAGTTTCTCGAACCACAGCTTCTTGATGATGGCATTCTTGATAATGTTGTGTTTCAACAAGATGGAGCACCATGTCATTATGCTCTAATTGTTCGAGAATACCTCAACAGACGCCTTCCGAATCGGTGGATTGGACGTGGAGGACCTCGACCTTGGCCTCCGCGTTCTCCGGATTTGACACCCCTGGATTTCTTTGCATGGGGTTTCATAAAAACAAAGGTTTATCGCCAAAAGATCAATAGTTTAGCTGAACTTAAAGAACGCATCCAGTTGGCAGTGCGGGAGATAACACCTGAAATGCTTCAAAATGTGTTTCGCAGCGCTGAGGATAAGATTTGAAATTTGCAGATACAGACGGTGCACATGTTGAAACTTCTCAATAAAGTTTTGACTTATGATTTATAAATCTTTGTTTTTGTATCATAATTTAGTAATAAACACACAATTATGTCAGTTTTTATTAAATTTGTCCGATTTCATTGAAATAGATAGTTAATTCTGGGACACCCTGTATATAATGTACCATACATAATTTTTAATATATGTTTGTTGGATTTTTAATTTTGGTGGGCGGTTGGCTAATTTATCTCATAAAAATAGTAAAAGTGGGCGGTAGGCATAAAAAGGTTGAAGGGCACTGATTTAAAGCCTTTTAGTGTTCCAACGCCTGACGAAGTTGATAAAAGTTGAGCGCTGTTCAACTTTCGACACTCGACCGCGACACCTGAAATCTTGAAGAAAAACGCCCGTTTACATGCCGACAGTGAAATATCTGAGAGGAGTGACTATAGAACGAAACAGGTCTCGCGAGTCTCACTGCAGTCGAATGTCAGCAATGTTTACACACGAGAGAGACTGGAGACAAATTGCGAGCAATATATATCTCGTGTAAACGTACCTTTTCGACAGAGGTCATCTGACGGAATGGAATCTATATCTTTCAGAGGGATTCGAACCACCAGAAGTCGCTACATCAACCGAATGCGATAAACGGTCAACTGTCCAACTACTAAACAAACCCAACGTCGCTTTCTCTCTCCGATCTAGCAAGAAACGGCATTTCGACATGGCCATGACGTAGCCGTAGCAGGTTGCAAAATTCCCATAATACTAAAACAAAATTTGAAAAACAGCCTCAACCTTATTTAGTAAATTCGCATGCGGAACAGCGTGTCATTTCAAATACAAATTAACGTACAATAATTAAACAACGAGTCAACAATTACCGTAATTAAGATGTGATACATACCTTTCAGACCCTCTGCTACGAGACAAATGTTTTTGAAAAACAGATATCTAAATTTTGAATATACTTTAGCATCCCATGAAATATTTTCAATTTTTTTTTTTTTTTATTGAAAACTCCAATAAAAACTATTTCCTCGATTCCGAAGAAGAAAAATACATGTTGAATTAACATAATACAATTCCTTCTAATCTAATATAACCAATCAGGTCTAAGAAATTAGCACTGTGGGCGGAGTTGTGAGCGTGGCTTTAATGGTAACGAATAATACTGTCAAATACGAATGGGATCGAGCAAGGATGGCCAACTTCTTCGTGATCGCGGGCCAGTTTCTTACCTTGACTGTAGCCTTGGGGGCCGAAAATTATTGTTATTGTAGTACTTTTAAATACATCTAAATCAGACTCCCACGAGTCCTACTTGTATTTGCTATATTATTGGTGCCTTTTCTCCTCGTTTTAAAATCACTATTCAGTTGTAGCCTAAACTATTAAAAACTTAAGAAACCTTGCCCAATTTTAGTGTGAAAATTGTAATAACTGATGTGAAAATCTTCGTGTAAACAGAAATGCAACTTTAACCCTTTCACTACGGGCATAGCTTTGAAGTGAATTATATAAATTCGAATTATAATATATATATATATCCCCCCCATTTTCAACCCCAGAGGGTGGAAAGAGGGATATACCCTTCGTTTATAAACTACACCCGGAGTTCAGAAAAGAGTAGGAGTTGGTTTATTTACCACACCCGGATCTGAGCGCAAATTGGACGTGTAGTTTATATGCTACACCCGGAGCGAAAGGGTTAAAGAGTGACTTACTGGGGCCGGATGAGGCCCGCGGCCCGCCAGTTGGTCACCTCCGAGATACAGCAATTTGTTAAATGAAAATCGGTCCGGAACGGCGGAGATCGCAGCCTGCTTTTTAGACAAACTCGTTCTCTGACGAAGATCGAATTGCCCTTCTTTTTAATGTTCAGATACGACAAACAATCGAACATGCACACGACGAACGCGTGTTTGTCCTTAGAATAAATGATAAAGAGGACAAAATATTTCACGAAAGGAAAGAAACTGAAGGAAAAATAGGGCGGAAGATGACTCTTAAATAAAATTTCTGAATAAAATGTTGTGGAAAAAATATTTACAATACTATTCGCGTTTGCCCTTACAAGACACTTTTCTGATTGTACATCCATTTACCTATACAATTAAATGATATACGTTATACATATATTCAATGAATTATTATTATTATTATTATAAAATCGACATCCAGAAGGTTGCAAGCAGAAAAAAGACGAAAGCTAAGCCAAAAGTCCAACAAATCCCACTTTCCCAACTCTCAACCAAGAGATTAAAAAAAGATTACAAACTGTTGCGGGGAAACAATCTTGAGAGATCCTATAATAAGGGAATTCCCATTTATTATAATGTGATACATACTGAAAATAAATTATATTGAAAAACGTTTCATTTGATAAAAAAATATTTAATTTTTTTTATAAAAATAATACGCGAAAATAAATTTCACAAAACACTGAAATTCAATAAAATGGTTCTTCAGGCGATGTACGAAAACACTTATTGAAGTTATTTCAGGAAAGATAAAAAATATCCAGTTTATATAGACACATGATGGACAGATAAACTACAATAACGTAGTTTGGTTTTAACTATGGTTATTGTACTTCTCTATACTAATAAAAAATAAAGGGTTAACTTGAGCACTTATGGTAAATCACGTGACAAAGACATTCAACCACACTTGAAAGAAAAATTGTATTGGTTTCCCAGATGGTGCAGTGGTTAAGAGACGTACTCGGGACGTGGCTCACCTACGCGGAGACGCAACCTCCTCTGTTCTGCACATTTTATTTCACTCTCCATACATACTGTATATGTACTGTACATATGCTTGTTGGTTTCACTTTCTTGAGAATTTTTTCAGTTATTCCCATAGATGTTCAGTAGTTTGTGGTGAACTTTGTCGGTCTGCTCCTGCCGTTCCAAGTATTCCTCGTTGAGAAATGCAGTATATTTTGGAGCGTTGTCTTCAACGACCTCTGTTGAACAATGCATTCTGAACCTAAATTTTGTTGGAAGGGGTCTTATTTGTATTTCCATCGATTTCCACGAGATCACTCACTCCAAAGCTGAAGCGAAGCAACTCCCATCCCCATTATTTATCAACGTAACATAACCATCACCACGTTTTACAGACTTACAGATACAGTTAGATTAAAAAATTTTATGGCCAAATCTTTTCATGAAGTCAAAAGTTCAGTTTTGATCTGATCCCTCCACAGAACATTCTCTCATTCATCCCGTCAGTTTTGACGTTCCTTTACAACTTCATTTTCGTTTCTTATTCAGGTCACTCATAAACGACTTTTCAATAGCAACTCTTCCTTGCAGCCAACGTTCTTGAAATAGTCTTTTCATAGTACACTTGCCGACTGCAGTTTCATTATCCTCCACAATGGTTGCTAATATTTCTGGGGCTTTTGTAAAGTGCTTTGGTGAGGAAAGACTGAATAACGCGATCCTGTCTCGCAGCGATTACTCTAGGGCGACATTGTCTACTACGAGTAGACAAACTGCCATTTTTCTGCTCTCCTGTAGGGTTTCAGTGCAATTTCTTCGGTTGTTACCTTGTTTATAGAGAGTGAATGTTTGAGTTCCCTAATTCACGCGTTAACTCTGTTCACTTCGTGGTGCAGAGGATTCACACACATTTTCCTAAAATATCTCGATATAATGGGGCCATAAATTAGTCGATGTTTTAATTATCTCTTCGCGCATCTTGCCTCGTATAAATATCAAAACACGAAAGTAGGAGTAATAAAATCTATGTATAGAGCAAATCCAACGATCTTACGAAACTTAAAAAAATGTTTTCGTTCAAAATGTTAGTACAGTATACTGCAGGGAAATTATATTTCGGTTAGTTTGATCCGCCTCGGCTATAAAAGTCCTTTAAACGAAAATAAGACTAGATTCGGACTTATGGTCAATACTTTACATACTCATATAATGTAATAATAATAATAATAATAATAAAAAGTATGATTTTACAAAATGTAAAAATTTCGCAGCCAAAATAGCATATGGATATGGAAAGCAAAACAATCTTACGACTCTTTTTAGAGAAAAGTTTGGATTGCTATTAAATTTAAACTGCAATTTCATATCTGCACATTTGCGCACAAAATTATGCGCAACTACGTTCCTCACTGGATGTTACAGTTTCCTTCAAACTATCATTATCATCATCATTATTATTATCATCATTCTCGCATGGATCTCAGAAAACAATGACCAACTGCAAACAAACACGAGACGACCCCAAGTTGGTAAAATGGCAGTGTCACGAGTTGTTTCCTCACCATTATACTCTAATCAAACAAGCACCATCCCATTCCAGTTTTAAATGTCGCTTAAAAAGCCATTTTGGTAATCTTAGCACCGCAGCATATAGGGCAGAGGTGGCGAAACATTTTACAGTCGCGTGCCAAAAAAAAACATGTAAATCATAAAAAAAAATTCGTGTGCCCACCAAAGTTTATATGCATATATTACACCAAATTATAAACATTAAGTCCATTATTTTATACTCATGTTTTGGATAACAATTTCTCTGCTTAGTCGTACTAGGCAAATTTGATCGCGTGCCATAGGTTCACCACCACTGATATAGGGTAAAGTTGCCAATGGTCACGCATTTGACTTAAAAGAAACTCCCCACAAAATACTGTTACAGTGAAGGAAATAAAATTCATGTGGAACATTACTTCTAGTAACGAAGTTACTTTTGTAAATGTTACATAATAATGTAACATTACAAATGTTACTTAATAAAATTGATGCGAAACATTACTTCAAGTAACGAAGTTACTAGAAGCAATGTTTCACATCCTGCAATGATGATTGCAGAGCAACTGGATATTGAATCTGACTTTCCAGAGAAGAGAGAGCGAAAGAATAAGCGTATGGCATCAGAGCTAGCAGAAGATGAAGGGCCTGTGGTGACACTCCAAGCAGAGGGGTGGGGAATGTAACGCTGTGGTAGACAGCATTATTACACAAATACAATGGCAGTTTGAGATTACAATGGTTGCAGATGACTTTTCCTTCCTCACTGGCAGTTCCCTGCTATCAATGCCTCTGGAACTACTAAAGAAAAGTGCAGTAAACCTTTCACTTAAATACTCAAGAGAGACTGAAGCAATAGAATTTGTATCAGAAATAGTGTTTCAAATTTCAAGCAGAAGCATTAGATCCAAATTTAGGTGAACTATTCCCACTGAATCTTTTGAATCTAATACATTCTTATTCTCTCGAGGATGTCTACCCTAACATTGAAATTGCCTTCCGTATCTTTCTTACATTACCAGTTACTGTCGCTTTCTGTGAACGAGCTTCATTCAGTAAGCTCAGATTAGTAAAAAATTATCTCCAGTCCGCAATGCATCAGAGGCGCTTGTCAGATCTTGCTATTATATCCAGTGAATTTAGCCCAGCTAATTCTCTTGAGTCTTAACTATGACCAGGTCATCCATGAGTTCGCATCCTTGAAGGCTAGAAAAGTGCATATTGAGTGAATTTTTATGTCAATGTACAGGGTGTCCCAGAAGTCCGGACCCTTAGGGAAAATATACATTACATTTTTAAAGTGAAACAAACACATTTCTAATGTCAATTTTACATATTTCACGAAAGAAAAGACCCTGATGGCTCAGTATGCCAATCAAGAGAAGGTGGAACTGGTATCGCTACACGTTTCCGAAAAAATCCCGAGGGAGGCATGTCAGTTATTTCACGAACATGCTTCTCTCTCATCATAATCAATTTGTATATGTTCCGAATTTAATTGGGTGAGGGCGCATAAGAAATGCCTTGCACAAGGCTCCATCACAGTTTGGTATGGCCCTGATTCTTACTTAACCTAAAGTTTCCCTACAAATTCCAATATTTTTTTGTATAATGTTTCGGGTGATTAGGTGATATTTAAATTGTATTCTTTCACATATTTATTGTTCTTAATTTCCATCTTCCACGAACATCTCGCGTAAAACTTCATAATATAATGCCTTCTCACTAATAATAAAGAACGAACATTTAATTTGACTTAACATAGCATATGGAGTAGTGACTTACGAGTAAAAATCAAACGAAAATTTTCTCAGTTGAATAGACAGGTAAATAATGGAAATGAGAAACAAAGATTAGTAAGCATATTAGACAGATGTAAATAGACAGACAGACAGAGACAGATAAATCGATTAAACATATGTGGGTGTGTATATAACCTTTGGTTTTGCTTCCGCCTGAATTGTTCATTTTGACGAAGATCAAGCTTTTCACTCCACCTTAGACCTACAGTTTAACGTGGAGACCGAACCACGCCCCACCAGCACACCAGCAGCCCAGCATCTTAACCACTAGGCCACCCAGGGTACCCATTTCTCTACCAACCACTTTTATTGTGTGAAGGCTGAACATCTGGGTTTTGCTGCGCGCCGGCTGCCGTCACCGGGTCTCGATCCCGGGGCCGATGGATTCGTAGTCAGCGACGCGCGCGCGCGCGTGTATTGTATATATATATATATATATATATATATATATATATAAAGACCTGAAATGCGATCACTGGAAATAAAAGAATGTATGAACGTTTCATTCAGAACTACATTCCGAGAATTTTGACTAATGCATTCATCGGAAAGCTGTGAATGAGCTGGGGGTTGAGGGAGGAGAGTAAAGGGGTTGAATGGCTGAAAGAGCAAATAATGAACGTTGAGGAGGGTGTTCGGAACACCATTTGGCTTCCGTTCAATTTCTCAATGAACGAAAGCGAATATACGCCATAATCTGAACAACAATCCGGGACCTTCTTTCAATTCGAACCGATTTCAACCGATTCCGATGTCATAATCGGCATTGAAAATTTCAACAAAGGAAAACCAGCCAAGCTTCTCTTTACAGCTTACAAACCGATAAGGAAAGATATGCTCCATTCAAGTTTTAACATACATACATACATACATACATACATACATATACGGCAGGCCAAAAGTCAGGAAACATAGGAGGAATAATTCCTACGAATTATCACGTAGTGGCACGCACATCCCACTTTATGAAGTGTTTTGAACGGGTAATTAGGGACAAAATTGCTTACAACCCGCAAGAAAAGAAAATTTTCGGTCCGAACCAACATGGATTCAGAGCTGGAAGATCATATCTATCATACTATAGATATTAGACCAAGAGAAAATAATGAAAGCATTGTGACCTAATCAAAATACGGATTAAATATATAATTATTGTGCTGAAGCCTTCGATAAATGTGATCATGGCACTGGAGCACAAACTTAAGAAAAAAAAGGAATTACTGGAAAGGTGGCACCATACATATTTAAGGTGGCACTATACACGTTTAATTTTCTGACCCAAATAACACAAAGAATATTAGCGAATGGAATTAAGTCCGAAATATCAAGATATCGGCTCTCTCCCACACGGGGATAGGCGGATAGGAGTCCATGAAAACAAACACTGAAAACACACTCGAAATACGAGGCCCAAAACTCTCTAACATGTTGCCAAAAGAACTAAAAAACCTCCAGTACACCAACCCAAGTACCTTCGAATACCAACTCGACAGTTTCCTGTGAAAATCAATGTGTCGAGTAGTCTTCCTTCACATTATTCGAGTAATACCCCTCAACGAGTAAACACAAATAATAATCAGTCACGTGAGCCAGGAATTGGCAGTGTCCAGACCAGGGTTGTGGAGTCGGAGTCGGAGTCGTGAGTCGGAGTCGGAGTCGTGGAGTCGGAGTCGTGGAGTCGGAGAGTCGCACGTTTCAGGGCGGAGTCGGAGTCGGAGTCGAATTTTTACAATGTGTGGAGTCGGAGTCGGAAAATTTTGGACCGACTCCACAACCCTGGTTATAGCCACTAGGTTAAGAAGGGTTATTCAATTTTAAGTAGGACTACTACTGGTGAGACCTTAATTATGTTTAAGAGAATCTTTTTCATTTATATATATATATATATATATATATATATATATATATATATATATATATATATATATATATTGGAAAAAATAAAAATCCCTTAATATGATAATATCTACAAGTCAATATCCTTCTTAATATTTGAATGTTCGCTTATCCTAGAAAGTAACCTGACGATTCATGTGGTGGTGATGAAATGTCTTATTATTATGATAATTATAGAGTGAAATACTAGTAGAGGAGTCGGAGTCGTATATTTAAAATGTGAGGAGTCGGAGTCAGATTTTTAGATTTTTTACAATGTGTGGAGTCGGAGTCGGAGTCGAATTTTTACAATGTGTGGAGTCGGAGTCGAGTCGGAAAATTTTGGACCGACTCCACAACCCTGGTCCAGACCAACTACGGTAACTTCTGGATTATTATTAACCAGCACCATCGGGAGTCGAACCCCGGACCTCAGTGTCTTCACTTGGGTAAGGAAACGGTTTTACCCACTGAACTACGGGCGCTGGCTGCAGACATTGTATCGTGTCATTCTGGTTTAACGTACTAATTCCCATTTTAGTGCTGTTCACTGTTCTTTTGCACCTCTCTCTTTCTCTCTCACACACACATACATACACACACATACACAGTTTGGCTTCCCTACAGAATCGTGACATTTTCACTAACATATTCAATCCTGCATCGCGACACGAACCAATTTTAAAAACCTAATAACTCGAACTAAACTTAATTTAACCCCACCTAACTTAGTGTAACGTAACCTAATCTTAAATATATCCCCTTTACCATGATAAAAGATAACATTTATAAAGATAATTTACCGCGACACTGCAAATGTCGGGATACGCACGTTCGTATCGCGACAAGCTGTGTGTGTATCCTGAAGATCGTCACGATTCCTCAGTAAGACACGTACACACACACACATATATATATATATATATATATATATATATCAGCCCCTACTTATTCACAAACTCGTTACATTGGCTGAAACTCAAATATTTTCTTTTCTTAATGAGAGAAACTGTCAAAAAAAAATCTTGTGCTCAAACAAAATAACTGCAATTAAAATGTCGAAAAACGGGATAACTATTACCCTTCGTCAGTTATAGTTTCGAAAATAAATAAATTAACGGATAAATTTCATAGAAAACAGGATGTGAATACTGTTCGATAGTTCATTCAGCTATGAATGGATAAAGCCTTAAGGAGCTCGTAAAAACGTGCTCTTCAGCTTCATACCACAAAGTTTGTAGTTATATTATATATATATATATATATATTATATATATATATATATATATATGATACACACAGACACAGACCGTGCATGGAACAAGGAACTCTTCTGGGATAATTAAATCCACTAAGTCCGAATAATTAATGGTAAATGACAAATACCATAGTTTTTCTTTTTCATGATGCAAGCCCGACGTGGGCAACGGGTCTCTCGCAGAGAGGTCCCATAAATATAGCTTCCCTCACCAGCTATCTGCAAAGCAGACAGGATCCAGCTGGGACATGGATCTAGGGTTTAAAGCAGCCTAGCCCCACTACATTTAGAACCTCAATATAAGTAAAAGACTCGTGGACGCTCAATTCTGCCAGTTGAGGTTTAAGTTTTGGTTAAAAATATAATAGTTACCCATTTTTCTTCGATTTATTCAATCCGACGTGAATGCAACGAGTCTTTTACTTATATTGAGGTTCTAAATGTAGTGGGGCTAGGCTGCTTTAAACCCTAGATCCATGTCCCAAAGCTGGATCCTGTCTGCTTTGCAGATAGCTGGTGAGGGAAGCTATATTTATGGGACCTCTCTGCGAGAGACCCGTTGCCCACGTCGGGCTTGCATCATGAAAAAGAAAAACCATGGTATTTGTCATTTACCATTACTTATTCGGACTATAGTGGATTTAATTATCTCAGAAGAGTTCCTTGTTCCATGCACGGTCTGTGTGTATCATAAAAAAAACTCAGGGAACCATTCTGAGTATATATATATATATATATATATATATATATATATTAGGGTGATGCAAAAGTGGGGGAGTAAAATTTTTTTGTTTCAAATTTTTGAGATACCCTCTCATTTGGTTTGATTTGGTGGAAAAATGATCCTGGGGAAATTTCGGGTCAAAATTCGAATATTTGGAGGTCGCGCCCGCCATTTGAAAATTTGCTGATTTCCATGACACCCAGGAGGTACAGCAAGCGTCACGTTACTTCTTTTTTGAGTGGAAGTTCCCCAGGAGGCCTATCATACCACCTTCCTCTTTTCCATTTGTTCATAAAACAGATACAATACAATAGATATTTACAATAGATACATAAAATGGATATACTCGTAAATTTTACTGTTGCGTCAAAGATACGAGAGTTTTCTTAGTTTTGTCCAGAAGCTTCTTCCGATAATTTGATACAACTTGCAGTAGATATTGCTTCTGTTGTTCATCATTGGTAATTAATTTGTTATAATCTTCAATCAATTTCACTCCTCTTTCAGCAATATCATTAACAACTTTCATGTGATTCACTACGTTCTTTGCAACCCAATAACTCTCATCGAGAAGCCAATCTTCTACTGGTTTGCTCAAGAACATTGAAGACAATCCGAGTATACTGAAGAAGGACTTTGTGTTAGCAGTTACAAAATCTTCAAGCTGCTTATTGTCAATAGTTTTGATGTCTATTTGTGTCTTCTTTGGAGGATCTGGCTCTGAAGATTTTGTAAGAGCCTCCTTCATTTTTCTTTTGGTGTCAAAGCTGATTTTATCATCAAAGAAAGCCAATGCGATCAACTCTTCTGAGAGATACCACAAATGATTCTTGAATTTTTCTAAAGCAGCATTTGCTAGTTGTTCATTTGTGCTTTCGTAGCTGTGAAGATTCTTGAGAAGACTCAGATCATTTCGTGGAGCAATTGCTGCGCAGGGTGCTGAAAACCAATGCTTAATATAAATTGAAACAGAAAACCAACAAATTTCTTTTAGATTTCTTTCTTCTATTGCTGTTATTTTGAACTGACTTTTGAACATAAAGATTTTCATCGAATAAATGACTTTCGCCATCCAACGGGCTCTATGATAAGCCCCAGGCTTCCTGAATTTTATTCCAGTCATTGGAGTACCGCCAAGCAAGATGATTGTCAGTTCCAATAACTCTCTGTAATCGTCGCGAGGTTGATCT
>JAJOZX010010179.1:62500-125000 GCA_023014485.1 Bathynomus jamesi
TTTGTCTCTGTAAAATTCAAATTTTCATTTCTTTTCTACATGCATACACACATTATATATATATATAATTATATATACTGTGTATATATATATATATATATATATATATACACACTCGTATATGTTTACTCTTCATACTTCCACGTAAACTTGGAGTGCATCGATGATTATAGATTAAATATACAAAGGACACCAAACAACAACAGACCGGTTGGTCCCTCCGAGGCTGTCTGTTTAAGAAGGAAGGTTAAAAGATGTAAAGAAAATTTAAAGACGAGTGAAAGCAAAGCAAAGAAGGGAGGTTGAAAGGAAGGAAAGAAATTTAAAAATAAAGTAAAATTTTTAAAGTAAGGAGGAGGAAATACGAGCGAAAACCCAACAATACTTTTCTGCGCCAACAAATGCGTCGAACACTAATTTGAACCGATTACCGCGAGTTCTATCTGCATTTCTGAAGGTGAAATATTTTTCGGCGTCGATATTATCGTAACCTTTAATCATTTTAAACACCTGGATTAAATCTCCTCAAATACTCCTTTTTCGCAAGTGAGAATAAATTTAATGCTTCATTATTTGTTTCTCAGTCTAGTAATCATCTTAGTAGCTCGTCGCTGCACTTTCTCCATTCTCTGTTCTGTCGGAAATATGGGGACCAGAAGTGAATGCAGTATTTCAGCTGGGGGCGTATAAACAATTACACAATGTTAGCAGTGTTTTTATGGACTCAAATTCAAATGATCTACCAATAAATCCTAAGATTATATTGGTTTTTCTTACACGGCTTCGATACATTGCTTACTCGGTTTAAGAGTGTCGGCAACAATAATACCTAAATCTCTCTTCCGTAACACTCGTTGTGTCTTGTCGATCATAGAATACATTTCTTTGACATGGTTTTTAACAATATACAACATTTTACATTTATCAATATTAAAGTTCATTTGCCAAATTTCTGCCCACTCAAGTAATTTATTAATATCTTGAATCTTCAAACATTTTGGCACTGATTTTGTTCGACCCCCTAATTTGGTATCATCCGCAAATTTTGAAATTATACTCTTAATTCCTATGTCGATGTCACTGATATAGATATTAAAAAGAACTGGTCCCAGGACTAATCCCTGAGACACCCAGCTAGTTATACTTTTCCAGTTAGACGCTCTGCCATTAATGACCACTCTTTACGTGCAACTAATCCAATTTTCAATCCATTTGAGAACTTTACCATCAATTCCGTGAGAATGAAGTTTAGCTAATAACACTGCACAACACAATTTCTGTCCTTTTTTGCACAAATTCCCGTGATTTATATGTATTTTGATGCGCTGATTACAAATGTGTTATTTTTTCTCTAACATCCACCATTTCCCCAGAAAATTACGTTAATATTCCACAAAAAATATTCAAATTATATCAAATGGCTGCTAAGCAAAGGGACAGCCCTACGGCTATTGGTCATTATTGTGACACGTATTGCTCACTGATTAGTTATTCGAAATGTGTTCTGTGATTGGTCTAAAGGTGGTCAAGTGATTTCACAGTGGCTGCCAAGTGGAAAATTATTTTCTTTCATTGTTTCAGGTGCTCTGTTGATGTTAAGGTACTTTTCTGCTGGATCTACTGTGTTTATTAACTTCTTTTGCCGAAAACATTCATTGCTTTCGCGTTTCAACTTCAATAATGTCTAGAAAATGTGTAACCAGTGCCGATTTATTTTGTTGTGTGTGTGGCGAACTAACATTGAAATCCTTAAAACAAACATTTACCCCTCTGGTTAAAAAGGTATACGAATTATATTTTGGATGCAAAGTGGGTGTTCAGGACATATGTTGGAATTCGTGTGGTTACAAGGTTCACGTCCATCAATGCCGTTTGCTGTCCCTATGGTCTGGAGAGAGCCAAAAGATCATGTTAGTAACTGCTACTTTTGTTTAACAAATATACGAGGTTTCTCTTCGAAATCTAAACATGCAATACGATACCCAAACCTGCCAGCAGCGATGCGACCAGTTCCTCACGATAAAACCCTGCCAGTTCCTAAGCCACCAAAAGATTGGACTTTGGACGAGGAATATTGCCACTCCAAAATTGAACCACAAATAGCCAGTGAGCTTGCAGATCTAGAATTTCTACCATCCACATCATCGTCACCTCACCTTATTGCACAGGCAGAACTAAATGAGCTCGTGAGAGATTTGAATCTTTCGAAAAATCAGGCTGAACTTCTAGGATCTAGGCTGCAAGGGTGGAATCTTTTAGAAAAGGGCACCAACATAACCATGTAGAAAGCGTCAGAATTATTTCATTACCTTTTTTTCTACAAGTGATGGTATTGTGTTTTGTAATGATGTAGACAATTTAATGGAGTCTTTGGGACATCAACACAAGCCGGAGGAATGGCGTCTCTTCATTGATTCCTCCAAATTAAGTTTGAAGGCAGTGCTTTTACACAACGGAAATACTTATCCTTCTGTCCCAATTGCACATGCGTTCCACATAAAAGAAACATAAGAGAATATGCGTATTCTACTTGATCCATTAACTATAATAAATATAAGTGGAATACTTGCGGTGATTTAAAAGTTATAGTCTTCTCCTTGGAATGCAGCAAGGGTACACAAAATATTGCTGTTTTTTATGCGAGTGGGACAGTCGCGCTAGAGACCGCCATTTTATCTGCAAAGATTGGCCTCCCAGGATGAGTTTTGTTCCAGGACAGACAAATATTTCCAATGAGCCTTTAGTACAGAGCTTTCCAAACTTTTAACGTTGGCGACAAACTATTTAAGCATGACAATTTTCACGACACATTAATTAATTTTTGTTATCAAATATCAAATAATTTTTCAGTAGGTGGTTTATCTTGTAGCCGATTTTGTTGCTAGAAAAATCAAAATTTTCAAAATACAAAAAACACTAATGTGTCGCGACACACCAGTTTGGAAAGCTCTGCTTTAGTAGATCCAAAAAAGTGTTATTGCCATCACTTCACATCAAACTGGGTTTGATGAAAAATTTTGTGAAAGCTATGGACAAGAACAAAGAGGCGTTTATTTATTTGAGGAATATATTTCCAACGTTAAGCGAAGCTAAAATCAGAGAAGGAATTTTTGTTGGCCCATAAATAAGAAAAGTTATGAAGGGTACTGTAACAGTGTTGATAATTTTTCCATTGTTTGTAAGTGTATTATTTTTTAATTTTTGTATATTTTGGGGGGGGGGGGTCTATTAGTTCTATTAACTATGAATAGTAACTATTTAGGGAAATTTTTGGTATAGTTGCTATGTGATATGTATGGTAAGTTGAAACGCAAGTGTTAACCTCTTAACGCCTGAAGTTTTTGTAGGGTTAAGTTATGAGTGCGTGTATGAGAAACGGTACAAATTCGACCCAGTGGTCCAAAAGAGGTTAAAGATATTTTATAAGGTATTTTTGTTTTTCATGTATTGCGTAATGTGTAAAAATTAATTACTGGGGTCAATGTGTAGGTGGGTAGTTGGTAAAAACCTTCTAGAAGTTTCGTGCAGAGCTTTACTCTGCTCTGGTGGAATCTTGGCATTGTTTTGTCTGCTGGCATAGAAAGCATTTATGGTCAGAGAATTGAGAGAGATTTTGGTTTTCTGTAAATCTTTAAGAAAAGTGAAGCATAATTTAAGGGTTGATTGCCAAGGTTACCACCGGAGCGGAGGAGTGAGGCGTCTCGGCCCAAGTTTGTGGGTATCGGTGCTTTCCTTCTGGTTGAGTCAAAGATCAGGTTCGGGTTTCGTCGACTATATATGGTCAAGTGTGTGGAGGTCTACCACACCCCCAGCGTTCGACATTGCGGATTGGCCGTCTGTCATCCTCAGGCCATTTTCCAGCTGCAACAGATTACCTGGTTGGTGCACGTTCTTAGGCACGTTCGGCAGCGAAGGACTGGCTGACGGCACAGGAGTTCGTAGTGGGCTACCAACGAGGTGTTCAGCCGTATCAAGTAAGGTACTTTATAAATGTAATAATTATGTCAAAAGAAAAATAATAGAATCTGTGTGTATAGAAAAAGTAGATAATTTTAATTTGTGCGAAGGTACTTATAAATTAGACCCTTTAATGAGATTATTGGTCAAAAAATCCCTTACGGAGTCGTGGGAACGTGTTCGAACCTAAGTGTGAATTTCTTAAAGGTCTCTGGATTGTTTCCTTACTCGCTTTTAGTAAATGTAATAATGGAAGTAATAAATGTGGAAATAAATATAAATGCAACAGATGTAATAATAAAGGTAATATTATAAATTTAATAATTAGGGTAAAGGTAATAATAATAAATGTTAAAAAATGTAAATGCAATAATAAATGCAGTAATTATGTCAAAATATTAGAATCTGTATGTATAGACCAAGATAGTTTTAATTTGTGGGAATGTACTTATAAGCGGACCCTATAATAAAATGCCCTTCCGGTGTCGGGAGAACGGTATCTAACCTAGGTGCGAATTTCTCAATGGTCTCTGGATTGTTTCCTTCTCGTCTTTTTCATTCGTTTTTCGGTTTATAAGTTCTGTATAATAAACAACACTGTAATAACCAATGTAATAATAAATTTATAATTTCTGTAATAAATAATTATGCAATATTAAATGTAATAAATTTAATAATAAATGTAATAATTATGTAAAAAATAAAAAAATAATAGAATCTGTATGTTTAGAACAGGAAGATAGTTTTAAATTTGCGCGAATGTACTTAATGAAAATGCCCTTCCGGTGTCGGGAGAATGGGATCTAACCGAGGTGCGAATTTTTTAACGGTCGGTCCCTGGACTGTTTTTCCCTCTTGTTTTGGTTCATTCGTGTTTCTGTATCCACCCGAGGAGGATGCCAGTGGGCGTCGAAACTGTTGTGGAAATAAACTCTGTCTATTAGAGTGGGTTTTTATTTTCAGATTTTGACCTTCACGTAGAAAAAAAGTTTTTTGCACGTATAAAGACTATTTGGTCTAGACCTTGGCAGACCTGCTGGAAGTGGTCTGGCGTGCGTTAAAAAAAAAAAAAAAAAAAAAGAGGAAAACATTTATTTAGCCAGTGTTTGTGTACTATTATGCTTTCATTGAATTTATGTTTATGAATAATTTTGGTATTATTGTTATTTTGGGTAATTGGGTTTTGAGTTGGGATTAAACTGAATTATTGGTTTGGGAATTTGAATATTTTGTTCCAATTTATGGAACTTATGGAACATAAGTTTGTGTTAATTATTGAACGTTTTTTTGCCCTTTTAAGTTTTTCTTTGGTAAATACGTTTATATATTTCACTCTAATTATAAGGTTTATTTTTAAAGGCGTCTGTTTATTGTTCCTTAGTCTTGCACCCGTTGTCTTCTGGTATTAAGGTAACCCATCCCGAGATACCGTTGCCAGGGCTTTTGGTTTAATTTGGTCGGCAATATTGTATGACAGCCTGGTCACCCGGCACGGTAACATATTTGGCGCCCAACGTTTTATATTTGCTTGTTTTGTATTTTTTTTCTGTAAGTTCATTTTGTTTTTGCGTGAAATTGTGTATATTTAATCATTTTTTTACGTTTTTTTTGTTTTAGGGATATATATTGCGTATATACTCGTATATTGGGTTTGTATTTTATATTTATTTTTTTCTTGTATAAGGTTATTTTTACACGCTTTTGGCCTATATATTTTAGGGGGGTCTTTTACAGGGTTCAGGTCTTTGATTCTATTGTCCTTTTCTGATTTTCGTAACTATGTCTGTGATGAAAGTAAACAGGCCTGCGCGTTAGAGGCAGTGTTTCAAGGAGAAAAATCGAGTGATAGTGCGGCAATGACGTATTTAATGAAATTTCAGGAGGCTCTAAGTCATGAATCGGTTAATATAGATAGTGTGGTGTTTACCTTAGTCTGTTACAGAAGCATTGAAGTATAAGCAAAAGGGAGCTATGCCAAAAGGTACGTCGGGGAAAAAAGTGCAGTACCAGGTCAGAGAGGATACGTATGAAGAGAGTGACACGGAGCCTGATGAACGACGAACGAGGCAAAAGAAAAAAGTATCGCATGGGTCTACGGCAAAGACTCGTAAGTACACGACGGATGGTAGTACAGATACTGAGGTTGAAGAGTCCCAACAGGGTCAAGGTGGTAGGTTTTGGTTGAAGGTTATTGGAGTTAGAAAAGTCTGGAATTTCTCACCAGGAGGCGACTAATAGAATTTTAATAGTAATAGCTGGTGAGCTTCTCGAGATTCTTAGGTATGATAAAGAGGTAGGAGTGTTAAGGCAGTTAAACCGTTAAAATTTGGTGTTGAACGTATTCAGATATTTGATGCATTTATGGAAGATTTCGAACGGTACGCGGGTGAACAACTTGGTAAGGATAAAAACAGGTGGATAGTAGAGCTTAGGAATTTTCTAGAGGGACCAATTTTAAAAACCTATTACAGTGTGTATCGCCCGAAAGTCTCTTATACGACCATCATAGCCCGCCTTAAGAACTGGTGTAAGGAAGAAAAGATAACGAGCAGACTGAGTTACAGAGAGAGTTTTGGCGTATGGAAATCAAGAAAGGAGAACGCTACAGTGATTTTGCCCTAAGATTGCAAACAACTTACGAGGCAGCAGTTCCTGAAGGTAAACGCGACGTGGAGACTTGAAAGGTCAGTTTTTGAAGTCTGTTCCTTCTAAGGTAGCACGAAGAATTAAAATTAGGCTTGGAACTGAGAGAGAGAGTGCCAACGTCAAATGGAAGGATATGGTAAGGTGGGCTCTAGATGAAGACGAGCTTGAGGAAGAAGAGAAGGTGGTACGTAAGGATGATGCTATTCCGGTCTGGACTGCCTTTCCTGAGAGTGCTATGAACATGAATGAGGATTCTCGAATGCCGTATGCTGGTGCGGTTAGGCAGGGTAAACCATGGATGCATGAGCAAGGTAACAATGGATGCATGGACAAAATAGGCCTTGGATGAATGACGTGTCAGGAACAGGCGCACAAGGTGAGAAGAGGGTGGTAGTGTGTCATTTCTGTCGTAGATCTGGGCATGTGAAGAAAAATTGTTGGAGGCTGAATGGTTGGTGTTTCGCGTGTGGGAGTGACCAGCACATGGTGAGTGACTGTAATGTTAGGGGTGATTTTTATGGGAAAAGACCACAAGGCCAGGGAAAGAAACCTAAATGTTATTTGTGTGAGGAGGAAGGGCATGTCATATCTAGATGTCCTATGCTCGAGAATGCACGTGAGAATGTGAAAGGGAAAAAGTCGATCGACGGTAATAAGGGAAACTAATTAGCCCCGGCTCTGGTAATTACGAGTCGGGGCTGTTGATAGAGGCGCTGAAAGTGAGGATGCAGGCAATAAGATTTTAAATTTGAATCCCGAGGCTGCTGAATTTGTTTCAAGTGAGCAGATGGGTGAAAGGGGGCAGGTAAGGGAGCAAATATCTTTGCCGCAGGTAGTACGTCGGAAGTGTAAAGTAGAAGTAAAGTTGACAGTACGGTGGTGTTTGCTATGGGGATGACTAAAAGCAATAATCAAGAGCTTGAGGCACAAGACTTGATGGAATTGGTAGTTCATTTGAATGGAGTTGGGGTGGTGGCAATGATTGATTCGGGAGCACAAATGGGTGTGATGATACTAACCTTGCCACGAGTTTACCTGAGTTGTGTATGGAGAATGCAAGATAAGGCTGCATGGAGTTGGGGTGGAAAGTGAGGGTATATTAGTGACAAAGAAGGTTCGAGTGAATGTGATGATACATGGTGTGAATTATGGAGAGAGTGAATTTTTGGTAGTTAACAATTCTGGTCAACCAGTAATTCTTGGGATTGATTTCCTGGTTAAAAATAAAATTAAACTTAATGTGGGTAGAAGATGCTTTAAAAGGGCTAATGAAAATGATGAGCAAGAGGAGCTGTATGTGGGTGTGAATGTGAATAAATGTTTGAGAATGGTCTCTTATGTTCCAATTTGTATGGCTGAGAACGTGATACTGGAAGAGGATAAATGGATTAGAGTTAAAGTTAGGAGGCCTCATAATAGTTTTAAACCACGGGAATGTTGTGGGAATGTGAAAGGGACGACGATGATGTGTTATTTGTCGATGGTGACTCTGTGAATCCGAAGTTTGATAAGTTATTGAGAGTTTGGCCTGGCTTGATTAACTGGGAAAGTGAAGAGTTTTATTTTAGTGAGAAAGTTGATACCTGGTAAATTAGGATTAAAAGAAAATGCAAGGATTACGACTGCGTATTCAATGGTTGATAATGCAAAGTTGGAAGAGCTCGATAAAGAATTTACTTACGCGGTGAACACGTTAGTACATGAAGCAGGTGGAATGAAGATTGTAAGGAATGGATGAAGAATCCCTTCAGAGTAAAGTGTCTTTGTCTGATGTAATTAATGAGCAAGAGCGACAGGTCGTTTGGGGTGTGTTATGGAAACACAGGAATGTTTTTAGTAAAAGTGACTCGGATATTGGGCGCGCACGTATGACTCCATATAAGATTGTATTGAATGATTACACTCCGATATACCAGCGACCACGTAGATTTAATAGAGAAATGAATGAGGAGGTTGAAAAGCAGGTTAGAGAGTTATGTATGCGTGACATTGTGGAGCCCTGTGCTTCTGAATGGAGTTCTCCTATCGTGCCAGTTCGTAAAAAGGATGGGTCTATACGATTATGTGTAGATTATAGAAAACTGAACGTGGTTACTAAAGCAGATAGATTTCCTATGCCTAATTTGAGTGAAGCGGTGTTTGGGTTGCATGGTATGAAGTATTTCACTTCCATGGATTTGCTTCGCGGTTATTACCAGATGCCTGTAGAAGAGGAAAGTCGCGATTTCACTGCGTTTTCAACTGTAAGTGGTCAATATAGATTTAAAAGTTTGAGTTTTGGTCTAAAAACGGCACCAAGTGGGTTTCAAAGAGAAATGCAGAGAGTTTTGAATGGTTTGCCGTGGTCGCGGGTGGTAGTGTATATTGATGATATTTTGGTTATGTCCGAGTCCTTGAGTGAGCATATTGAGTTGTTGGACAAAGTATTAACGCGCTTGGAAGAAGCGGGAATGAAGGTCAAACCAAGTAAATGCCAATGGGTGAAGGAGATTAAATTTTTGGGTCACATGGTAGGACGGAACGGTTTATCTAAATTGCCTGAGTATGTGGATAAAGTCACTAATTTTGAACGACCAAAAACGGTGAGTGACTTGCGTCGGTTTTTGGGATTGATTAATTTTCAAAGAAAATTCATTCAAAATTGCTCTGGTATCTCAGCACCGTTGTGTGAAATTACTGGTAGAAAGGGGAAAGAAGTGATTGAATGGACGGAGGAACGATTAAGTGCATTTGAGGAGTTAAAGGTACGTATGAGAGATGCTGTATCGTTAGCTTTCCCCGATTTTTCTGAAGGTGCGGAACGAATGGAATTATATGTCGATGCAAGTGGTGTGGGAATGGGTGCTAGTCTGTGTCAAAAGCAAGATGGGGTGGACAGGATAATAGCTTACGATTCACATGCATTTTCACCTGCCGAAAAACGGTATTCGACCATAGAACGTGAGTTAACTGCATTAAGGTGGGGTATAAAGGCATTTAGGCCATTTTTATTAGGTCGTAATTTTATCCTCTATACAGACCATCGTCCTTTGGTCTACCTGCATAGCATGAAGATGATTGATAGTCGTTTGGCAAGAACGTTAGAGGATATAAGTGAATATGATTTTGAGATTAGATATAAGGCAGGTCGTGAAAACATTGTGGCAGATGCGTTGTCTAGATGTTGTCAAGGAGTCATCGAGAATGAATGTATAATAAATGGGGATTTGGAAGGGCTGCCAGAAGGGTTGAGGATGATTAAGCGTGTTCAGGGAGGAGGCAACTCTTTGTATGAAAGTTTAAAAATAGTGTTGGATGAAAGGAGAATACCTAGTGTCCTGATAGTGTGCAGGGTTTAAGAGAGTTGTTGGCAGACACATTAAGTAGGAATTATAAGAAATATGGGTTCAGTAGACGTGGCAAGGTGAAGCATCTTCGGTCCCTTCGAATATGTGGAACACTGCCTGTGCTAGAAATGTTGTTGGTTGCTAGTGATTTGTTTGGGGTTGAATTTTCGGTACATCATGGTACATGTTGTACAGTTGCGTATGTGGGTCCCGATGTGAAAGAGAGATCAGATTTAGTGAGTGTGCATTTGCAGTGTTTGGCAGGTGTGCATTTTAATCCAGTTTTGAATGACGGAACGTTTGACTGTGAAAATGTTATTGAAGGAGTGGAATGGGATGATTGCAAATTGGAAGGACAGATCAGAGAAAATGGAGTACCGTTAGAAAGTAACAACGAGGAGGTGCAAATGAATTTGTTTATGAAAGAGAGCGAATCTAATAATAGGTATTGTTGCGGTCACGATGGGGCTTTTGTCGCTTGGACAAATATTCGTATTGACGGTTACACTTACTGTGCATTTTTGGATACTGGTTCAGCTGTTAGTTTGGTACGAGAATCTGTGTTTGAGGAGGCGAAAGTTCAGGAGTTTCGAATGAGACAGTTGGGTATAGATGTGAAACTGAAAGGAATTGGATCAGAATGTGTGCATTCGCGAATAGGTATAACGTTAGATATTATGTCTGACAAGCAGGTAGTGACAACACCATTGGTTGTGGTACCGGATAACTGTATTCCTGGTTGTTTTCTGTTAGGAATGAATTATTTGGTTAAGGCTAGTGTAGAGTTAGATTTTGGTGAAGGGTTATTAGTCTATGGGACTGTAGGGCAAGCAGTGGATATTTTTAATGTCACGGTTGGATTAGATGGTAGAAATGTTGAATCGGAAACTGAGGATATTCGATCAGATGTGGAGATAGGGGATGGTGATGTAGATTTGAGTTATAGTGACAGTGTGACGTTCAGTTTAGTTGAAAACATGTTAGCCAGGGATGTGGTTCTGAAGTTACAAAATAGATCTAATGTAATTAGTAGATTGAGAGAAAAGGTTGCAAAGGGTAGCACAATGGTGGAAGACCGTATGTTGGTAGAGTTTAGACGATATTTTAAAGACTTGGTAGTGAATAATAAAGTTTTGTTTAGAAAAATCAGTGAGAGTGAGTTTGCTGTAGTAATAGGCTTTAGGCAGTTAGTTCACGTAGTTGTTATGTTTCATAACCAGTTAGCCCACATTGGAAGAGATAAGTTATTGCATGTAGTTTCAAAGTATGTATGGCACCCTAAACTATATATGATAGTCAATGACGTGTGTAGAACGTGTGAAAGATGCCAGAAGATGAAGATTGGTCACCAAGTGGTATATCCCCCAATATGGAAGATAGAGGTAAAGGTACCCTTTGAACTTGTAGCTGTAGATTTGTTAGCCTTGCCTAAGACACCGAGAGGTTATGTTGCATGCTTAGTTGCAGTTGACCATTGTAGTAAATGGGCAGTAATAAAACCATTGAGAGATAAGACTGCCAAATGTGTAACTAAAGCTTTTGAAGAGCATGTCTTACCCAGTTTTGTACGTATTCCTTCAAAGATTCTTTCCGATAATGGAAAAGAATTTAGGAGCGAGTGTTTTACTACTATGCTAGAAAAATTTGGAATTGGGCATGTGTATAGTAGTCCATATAAACCTGCTGCGAATGGTGCAATAGAGAGAGTGAATAGAACGTTAGCGGAATTCTTGAGGAATTTGTGTGAAAAGGGGTATGACTGGGATGTTTGGCTGCCTAGAGCAATCTTAGTCTACAATAACACGCTCCATGCGGAAATTGGAATGACTCCGGCTGAGAAAATACTGTGTGAAATTCATGAGAGAGGGAAAATGTTACCAGTTACACAAGAGGAACAAATGCAGTGGCGGGAAGGCCATCCTAATTGGGTACCGTATGGGAAGGGTGTGAAAGTAAAGAAAAAGATTGTAACAGTTGACAGATCATTGGAAAGAAAGATGGAAGGCAGGTATGAAGGTCCATTCACAGTGGTGGAAGTGTTGTCAAGGGGTATGGCTTATGTAATTGAGGGTCAAGGAAGACGAATGAATGTCCACTTTTCTCATTTAAAGTTGTGGGTGGATCCGCCTTTGTATCTTCGTGAATACTGGGAGCGACAGAAAGGTGTGTATGAGAGGTTAGAGCCTGAGCGGGGATGTTTTGAAGGGAAAAGGCATCCTTATGTTCATGGATCGAAAATGGATTCCGGTATTAAATTTGGGTACAGGTATGATGGTGAACTTGCAGAATCCGAGGAGTCTTCAGGTGAGAGCAGTTAATTTCCACCAGTAGACAGACCACCTCGTCGAATTCAGTGGAGTACGTGCAAAAAGTTGGCTGTTTGTAAGGTTAACCAGGTAAAGGTGGCTCATAAGTCAATTCAGACAGAATCCAGTACAAGAGAGGTGGCAGTTCAGGTTGAAGGAGGAAGTACAGTACTTCCATTTGATTTCGAGATGGGGGATTGGTTCGAGACGTTCCAGGAGGATTTCAGCGATTTTGGAGAGGACGAAGAAAGAAGCATAATAGACGAGAGGAGATGGAGTGAGGCTTTAGACTTGTGTAGTAGTAAAATAGAACATGCGAATAGTTTACCTCAAGTGAAAGAAGCGTACACGTTATGCTCCTCGGAACTAATTTTGAGTGAATCTGAGGATGGACATATAGAGAGGAAAGAGGTAAGAGAACAAAATACCGAAGTCGATATTAGTGAGGTAGCCATGAGATTAGGTATAACGTCTGGGGAGGAGTGGAAATTTTACTACTTTTTATAAAGGTTTATCAGATACGAATAAACAAGAGGGAGAGAGATGAGGATCTGAATCCTGATTTTAAACGGGTTACAAGATCAAAATTATTATTACAAGATTTACCATGGGTCCAGGAGCGTGTATTAGAATACGAAGTAAAACGAAAAACAAAATCTAAAATGTTAAAGGACGGCAATAAGTCAGCGTAGGATTTGAAAAGATACAGGTTAAATAGTTTTTAATTTTTGGAAATATTTTTAAAGTTTTATTATTAGTTTTCTTCTTAAGATTGGTTTCCAATCTTGAGAGGGGAGAAATGTAACAGTGTTGATAATTTTTCCATGTTTTGTAAATGATTATTTTTTAATTTTTGTATTCTGTATTTTTTGGTTTATTAGTTTTATTAACTATGTACAGTAACTCTTTATGGAAATTTTGATATAGTTGCTATGTGATATGTATAGTAAGTTGAAACGCAAGTGTTAAAGATATTTATAACGTATTTTTGTTTTCATGTATTGCGTAATGGTAAAAATTAATTATTGGGGTCAATGTGTAGGTGGTTGGTAAAAACCTTCTAGAAGTTTCGTGCAGAGCTTTACTCTGCTCTGGTGGAATCTTGGTATTGTTTGGTCTGCTGGCATAGAAAGCATTTATGGTCAGAGAATTGAGAGTTTTTGGATTTCTGTAAATCTTTAAGGAAAGTGGAGCATAATTTAAGGGTTGATTGCCAAGGTTACCACCAGAGCGGAGGAGTGAGGCGTCTCGGCCCAAGTTTGTGGGTATCGGTGCTCTCCTTCTGGTTGAGTCAAAGGTCAGGTTCGGTTTCGTTGACTATATATGGTCAAGTGTGTGGAGGCCTACCCCACACCCAGCGTTCGACATTACGGATCGGCCGTTGTCATCCTCAGGCCATTTTCCCTGCAACGGATTACCTGGTGCACGTTCTTAGGCACGTTCGGCAGCGAAGGACTGGCCGACGGCACAGGAGTTCGTAGTGGGCTACCAACGAGGTGTTTAGCCGTATAAAGACTATTTGTCTAGACTTGGCAGACCTGCTGGAAGTGGTCTGGCGTGCGTTAAAACAAAAAAAAAAACAAAAAAAAAGAGGAAAACATTTATTTAGCCAGTGTTTGTGTACCATTATGCTTTCATTGAATTTATGTTTATGAATTGATTTGGGATTTATGAATTCATTTGTTATTTGTAAATAATTTTGGTATTATTATTGTTATTTTGGGTAATTGGGTTTTGAGTTGGGATTAAACTGAATTATTGGTTTGGGAATTTGAATATTTTGTTCCAATTTATGGAACTTACGGAACATAAGTTTAAGTGTTAATTATTGAACGTTTTTTTTTGCCCTTTTAAGTTTTTCTTTGGTAAATACGTTTATATATTTCACTCTAATTATAATTATAAGGTTTATTTTTAAAGGCGTCTGTTTATTGTTCCTTAGTCTTGCACCTGTTGTCCTCTGGTATTAAGGTAACCCATCCCAAGATACCGTTGCCAGGGTTTTTGGTTTAATTTGGTCGGCAATATTGTATGGCAGCCTTGGTCACCCGGCACGGTAACAATACTACCAATTTTGACAGCAAATTAAATGAGGGAGAAAAAGCAGCCTGGGTAGCCTTCAAGTCGGTTTGTTCAAACTTCTTTGGTAAAGTCAAGTCTGACGATTATGTTACTGTGGTGAATGAGATGTTAAATTGCTATAAATCTATGGGTTGTAATATATGTCCTTGAAGGTGCATTTCCTTGACTCTCATTTAGATTTCTTTTCAACCAATTTGGGCGCTGTTAGCGACGAGCACGGCGAAAGATTACATCAGAAGATAGCTATTGTGGAAAAGCAGTCCCAGGGAAGGTGAAATTCCAGTATGTTGGCTGAATATTGCTGGTTTCTCATTAGGGAAACTCCCGAGAGCATGCACAAACGAAAAACATCAGCAAACAGATTTTAATTGTTGTTCTGATCTTGTAATAATTATGTTGAGGTATTCAATATATTCTAATCTGTATATAAGACGTTTATTACACGTCCCTTCAAAATTCATCAGCGCATCTAAATTTATAAAAATCATTTCGTTTCGTTTAAAGGACAGAAAAGTTTGTAATTTTGTCCTGCAGTGTAATCTCCTATGGGGCACTTTATCAAACGCGTTTTGAAAATAGAAATATATAACATCTTCTGTTTTACTGTCGTCATATATACATTTACAATATCATTAAAGAAATCGAGCAAATTAGTAAGACAAGAACGATTACGTCGAAATCCGTGTTGAGAATCTTTGATTAATTTACTCATTTTTAAGTAATTAACTCTTTTGTCCTGAACGATGGTCTCCATAAGCTTACCAACTACTGATGTCAGACTAATGGGGACGATAAGTTCCCGGAAGCAATTTGTCCCCCTTTTTAAATACTGACGTAATGTTTACAAGTTTCCAATCGAACGAAACGTCTTCAGACTAACAATTTATTATTAATAATTATTATTGTTAAATATACCGGGTGAACCAAAAGTAGGTGGACAGTAAATGATAACGTTTATTTTGAGAATACATATACAATTATATTTAATTTTTTTGTATACTATAATACAAAAAAAAAAAAAAAAATTAACTTATACCAATACAATACAAAAGCACTGAAAATTTTATCAACGCAAGTGCTCAAATTGCTGTCCATCACAATTTACACAGCTTTGAAGTCTACCTTTCACACTTCGACAAACATTTTTGCACAAGTTTCTTTGTGCATTAATTTCTGAAATGCATCTCTGATGTAATTTTTCAAATCACCAACACTTCGTGGTTTTCGACTATAAACTTTGTCCTTGAGTACTCCCCAAAAGAAAAAATCCATTAGGGTAAAGTCAGGTGAACGTGCAGGCCATTCAATTTGACCTCTTCGGCCGATCCATTTCTCGGGAAATGTTTCATCAAGATACTCACGGACTGCTCTTGAATAATGTGGAGGGGCCCCATCTTGTTGGAAATAGAGGTCATGTGAATTAGGCTGTTGTTGTAAGTGTGGAACAACTTCATTCATTAGAATTTCGAGATACTTATCACCTGTGACTGTTCCATCAACAAAAATTGGTCCTAAAACACCAGAACTTGAAATACCACCCCAAACAGTGACACCAGGCTGGTTTAGTTGCTGCTCTAATGTTAAATGCATGTTCTCACTATACCAGTAAACACAATTATGTCGGTTAACATGACCTGATAATTTGAAAGAAGCCTCATCGGTCCACACAATGTTATCTAAAATTATTGGATTTCCTTCAATTTCGTTCAGCATGATCTCACTAAATTGCAGCCGCCTGTCTGGGTCATCCTCCAATAAGCATGAATTAGCCGTGGACGATAAGCTTTCAACCCAAAAGATTTCAGAATTCGTATAATAGAGGTTTGAAATGCCCGTTCTGCTGAGGCTCTTCTGGTGGACTTTTTGGGACTGTGAACAAATGCTTCGGCAACAAGTTGCTTATTGTCCTCTGTGCAAACTGTTTTGGGTCGACCAGTTCTTGGGGCATTAAGAATTGAGCCAGTGGCATCAAATTTGTCACGAATGCGGTAAATGGTTTGTCTCTTTGGGGCTTGAGTACCAAATGTTTCAACCAATTTTGTTACCACGGTTTCAGTATTTTGAGATTTCCAATACTCTTTTAACACCCATTTTCTGGCATCAGTATTTAGATTATTTGCCATTATGGGTTCTCTGAACTATCTGAAAAGAAAAAAGATTAAATTTAAATAAATTTAGTTATAATATTTAATATAATATAACACAAACACCATAGTTATAATATAATATAACACAAACCCTATTCAACCTACTGTCCACCTACTTTTGGTTCACCTGTTATATGCGAGAGGAGAGATCAATTGCGCAGTTCATTTCTTAAAGTACCCTTCGGTAGAGCATAAGTTACCTGGACCTAGAGCTTCGCCTTCTCAATAGCTTGTAAGCATTTTCATCGGACAAATTATATGTCATTAAATTTAACGTTAAGCCATTTTTAATTTCAGCATTTCACCATTTACATTTAACAGACTTTGCCAGTATCTTTTTACGTAATGGGATATTAATTCGATTCTAAACGTATAAGATAATTAAAAAAAGAAATGCATGTGCCATTAATATCATAACGTGATGGAGCCTCATCCCAATCATGGGTCGAAAGTTGCAGTTTCATGTCACGAAATTTAGCTTTTTTAGAATCCAAAATGTATTCCAGATTCCCCGATATGAACATTAATTTTAATTTCAAATGTTATTTGCCCGTGATCACTGGTGGAGAAGTAGTGTCCTGCAGAGATATCAATTAAGTTTAGGTCTGTACTTAAAACAATCTAGAATATTGCGTTCTCTAGTGGGTTCCTTGACCATTTGAAAAAGTGAACTTTCGAGCGAACTCTCGTACAGTGGATGACCGGAATTAGACTAAAGGACCACCCTACTCCTTGCAAGGTAAATTAAGATTTCTCATAATTATCGCATCAATCGGTACTTACATAAAATGATAATGAAGTTATTTTCACCATCGACAATCTGAGGAGAGTCCTATATACTAAACCAATAATTAATTTCTTTAACGAGTTGTCTTTAATATCAACAAACGTCGCATTTATATTATCAATTTTTGCAAAACTTTTAATAATGGGTTTTAAGTATGACTGAACGTATAGTACTGTACCAACACCCGATCCTTTCTATTCTATCATTGTTAAGTATCTCATAACCAAAAGTATGATATTCTTCGAGAAAATCTCTACTCTCTGTATCTAACCAGGATTCAGTAATCGCTACAACCTCAAATTTTTGGTCAGGGGCAATACTTAATAGTTCAACAAATTTAACTGAAACTTGGCACGTTAATAAAAAACAGTTATAAAATTTTGAGCACCAAAGTAGAATCTCGAAGTTCTTCGTGGAGGCAGTCGCTCACTGTAAGAAAAAAATTTTGTTCGGCTGGTCGCTTACGTTGGAGTTTCGCCGGTTTTGGCCTGAAAAGCCATCGCAGAGCTACCAATAGTCTACCAAGACGAGCTGCTCCCACGCAATTCAGGTGAAGACCATCGCGTAAAAATAATAAGTTTTATTAGAAAAATGACTCCACAAATCCACGAATTCAACATTTTCCTGTTGGCAAAGGGACTCGAGAATATTATTCATGCAGGTAGTTCTGCTGAAAAAGTCGTCGGATCCTGCTATGCTAGGAAGAAGTCGTGAAAAAATTTATTTCTTAGTCCTATTCTTTAGAGTCCGCGTCAGCCGCTTGTATTTCTCTATTAGCTCCTTTGAGTTGGAAATCTTAACCACAAATGCACCATAAATATCGTATTTTCATCAGCATCTTCACCAAACTCGTCTATGGTGTTTGTGAAGTCGTCAACACGGGCTCCAGGATAGTAGTAGCACCTCCTCCGAGTGGGTTCCTGCGGCAGAACTCCTGTAATTGCCTTCGAATAATGGAAACGCCAACTAGGCTAATTCTTGCGTGTCATTCTGCTCTGGCTCTAAGAGAAAATCTATTAGTTGTAACTACTGTACTCTTAAACAAGGTTTATGCTCTCTATGTCGGGCTCCATTTCTAACTGGCTCAAATGGTCGACCCCCCGAAGGGAAAAGAGAGGCGGGAATGACGACTGGTCGGAGATTCGTCGTATACAATACATAGGATGAATTTCACACTTAACACATGAAATGAATGAATGAATTATGCAAACTCAAGGAAAAAAAACTATTTCAAGGTCTTTCGTGTATTCAGCAGTACACCTCGTCAGGGAATTACCGTAACATAATCGTATCATTTCCTGACGATGTGTACTGCTGAAAACACGAAAGGACTCTAAATAATTTTTCCTTTTCCTTGTGGATTTGCATTATATATTATATATATATATATATTATATAGGCATGAAAGTGTGATCATCGTTCATGAATATATTTTCATGCTTCTAAATATTAAATAAACATTCACTGTGAATATATGAACGTACAGTTAAATTTTATTACGTAAATGTTAAATACATGCATATACAATAATAATATAGTATATGCATATATTTAACATACATATGCTATACATTCCCGCCTTGTAACACTCGTTTGTGTCTTGTCGCCCAAAGAATACATTTCTTGAACATTGTTTCTACCGATATAGAAATAGGGTTTTTTAACGGTCACCCGGTCATCCGAGACGACTAAGTATTCTAAATTAACCATTTCTACATTAACCGCTGGGGTTAAAAATTAACGGGTCGTTAAATTTTAACCCCAGGGGTTAACTTAGAAATGATTAATTTAGAATACTTAGTCGCCTCGGACGATCGGACAACCGTTAAAATGAACCCGTTATATACACTCATTCATATATCTAATATATATATATATATAACCTTACCTTACAACCTTACAAAGGTTCCGCGTGATGATTTCTCATTTCGCGAAGGTCAAGCTTGTCCCCTCCTCTCGAGTTGGCTGGTGAAGTAGTGAGTTGGATTCTTGCGCTCTCCACCTCACAGAGCCAGGTACGCCCGGCTCATCGGGATTGTTCTGAGCCAGGCGTCTAGTCTTCTTTTGAAGATTTCCACTGCAACTCTCCCTTCGTGTTTCTTAGGTCTTTGGGCAACTGATTAAACAGTTTTGGTCCTCTCACTACAAAACTATTTTCTTTCAGGGTTAAGGATGTTCCCTGTCTCGCCTTCAATTTGGGAATACGACACAGTCTACCGCTTCTACTTCCATCGTTGTTTGGGGAGTTATGGGATTCAGAGTAAGATTAGGGACTAGTTTCTCCATTATTTTCCAAGTGTAAAATAATGGTGTATCTCTCTCTTCTCCTTTCCAGTGAATATAGGTCTAGTTCTCGTAACCTTTCCCAGTAATTTAGTTCTTTGCACCCATGTGATCTTGGCTGTGAAGTTCTTTGGATCCCTCCAGCTGTCTAATGTCTTCTTTTTTATATGGGGAAGTTAGGACGAGCAGTATTCAATTTGGGTATTATCAGGGTTTTCAGTAGAGGAATCATTACATTCCTATCCCTTCGTTTAAAAGTTCTCAATATCTGACCCGTTATTCTCTTTGCTCTGTTTACTGCTATCTTATTTGTGTTTCAAATTCGCATCATCTGTCATTACAACCCCTAAATCTTTTGCTCTGGATTTCTATGAATTTCCTGTCCATTTGGGGTATAATATTCCATGCACTTTAGTCTTCTCTTTTCCGTACCGTAATAGCTGAAATTTCTCGGTGTTAAACTTCATAGTGTCTCAGTTCCACTTGAGATTTTGTTTATGTCGGTTTGTAGAGAATCCTATGTCTTCTGGGTTCTTATTTTTCTACTGATCTTTGTGCATCCGCAAAGGATGTTACTGTGCTGTCTCTGTTAACGTCCTCATCTATGTCAGTTAGCATGATTATGAAGAATAGTGGAGCTAATACTGTTCCTTGTGGTACTGAGCTGAGGACCTCTGATTCTGATGAAGATACTCCTTGTACTGTAACGACTTGCCTCCGCTCACTAAGGAAATTATATATCCATTTCCCTACTTTTCCTGTTATTCCCATCTATTTCAGTTTATGTATTATGATTCCGTGGTCACACTGTCGAACGCTTTAGCAAAGTCTGTGTATAGTACATCAAGTTTTCATTACTTTCAAGTGAATCAATAATGTTGTTGTAGTGTTCCATTAGTTGTGATAGGCATGATCTGCCGATCGAAACTGTGTGTTGGTTATCATTGAATTTTTTCTGAGTTTCCAAAAAGTCATAGATTTTTGTCTAAACTATTCTTTCAAATATTTTAGTGAGATGAGATGTAAGCGACACTGGCCTATAGTTTTGGCCTGGATCGATCTCCTCCTTTATATATTGGGACTCTGTTCGCGCTCTTCAGGATGCCGGTATTTCTCCCGTGTCTAATGATCGTCTCCATATCCAGTATAGGGGCTCAGCGATTGCATTCTTGCAGTATATATATATATATATATATACACACACCTAGCGCCTTGGTGTGTAGTGGTTAGCGTCGCTGACTACGAATCCATTGGCCCCGGGATCGAGACCCGGTGACGGCGGGCGGCGCGCAGCAAAAACCCAGCTGTTATCCTGCGTATGAAATATAAATGGTAGATAAATGGGTACCCTGGGTAGCCCAGTGGTTAAAACGCTGGACTTCTGGTGGGGCGTGGTCCCGCTTACACAGTAACATTATCATATTGAACTGTAAGAATTCGTCGGCACACAAAACTTGATACCCATTCGTTAGTTTAATTTAGAAAGAACGAGCGGCAATAGATCGTCCTCGTAGCTGTGGGACAAATTTCAAAGTTTCTTTGGAAGTCCATTTACTCAGACGCGTCAGTGAGTATTTGCCCAGTAATCAATCACTACAGCCACTAAATAGCTTATACGAGTACGTGAATGAGAGGCTAAAGTTTTGATTACTCCCTGCAGTCTTCTTGAGCAAGGCTGATGTTTGCCGAGTTGCAGTAAAGGTGATCGCCTTTCTTGATATATGCATTGATTCATTGTAATATATAATTTATAGCTTAATATATAATTGCAATATATAACTTATATAATTTATAGCTTCTTATACATCAAAAGAAGATCAATGTATAACTGGGTTTCAATTATTGCTATAAATATAACTGGGTTTCATAACTCAGTTAAAAATTCAGTTAACCGATTAATTAACAGAGTTTTAGGAGCAAGTGTAGTTTGCGGTCCCCTACATTACCCTAGTGCAGTTTGCGGTCCCCTACATTACCCTAGTGCAGTTTGCGTTCCCTACATTACCCTAGTGCAGTTTGCGTTCCCTACATTACCCTAGTGCAGTTTGCGTTCCCCTACATTACCTAGGCAGTTTGCGTTCCCCTACATTACCCTAGTGCAGTTTGCGTTCATACATTACCCTAGTGCAGTTTGCGTTCCCTACATTACCCTAGTGCAGTTTGCGTTCCCCTACATTACCCTAGTGCAGTTTGCGTTCCCTACATTACCCTAGTGCCAGTTTGCGTCCCCTACATTACCCTAGTGCAGTTTGCGTTCCCCTACATTACCCTAGTGCAG
Organism: Bathynomus jamesi; assembly: GCA_023014485.1. NCBI lineage: Eukaryota > Metazoa > Arthropoda > Malacostraca > Isopoda > Cirolanidae > Bathynomus > Bathynomus jamesi. The sequence continues at coordinate 84,313 of JAJOZX010010179.1, forward strand.
TTTGCGTTCCCCTACATTACCCTAGTGCAGTTTGCGTTCCCCTACATTACCCTAGTGCAGTTTGCGTTCCCCTACATTACCCTAGTGCAGTTTGCGTTCCCCTACATTACCCTAGTGCAGTTTGCGTTCCCCTACATTACCCTAGTGCAGTTTGCGTTCCCCTACATTACCTAGTGCAGTTTGCGTTCCCCTACATTACCTAGTGCAGTTTGCGTTCCCCTACATTACCCTAGTGCAGTTTGCGTCCCTACATTACCCTAGTGCAGTTTGCGTTCCCATACATTACCCTAGTGCAGTTTGCGTTCCCCTAATTACCCTAGTGCAGTTTGCGTTCCCCTACATTACCTAGTGCAGTTTGCGTTCCCCTACATTACCCTAGTGCAGTTTGCGTTCCCTACATTACCCTAGTGCAGTTTGCGTTCCCCTACATTACCCTAGTGCAGTTTGCGTTCCCCTACATTACCCTAGTGCAGTTTGCGTTCCCCTACATTACCCTAGTGCAGTTGCGTTCCCTACATTACCCTAGTGCAGTTTGCGTTCCCCTACATTACCCTAGTGCAGTTTGCGTTCCCCTAACATTACCCTAGTGCAGTTTGCGTTCCCTACATTACCCTAGTGCAGTTTGCGTTCCCTACATACCCTAGTGCAGTTTGCGTCCCCTACATTACCCTAGTGCAGTTTGCGTTCCCCTACATTACCCTAGTGCAGTTTGCGTTCCCCTACATTACCCTAGTGCAGTTTGCGTTCCCCTACATTACCCTAGTGCAGTTTGCGTTTCCCCTACATTACCCTAGTGCAGTTTGCGTTCCCCTACATTACCCTAGTGCAGTTTGCGTTCCCCTACATTACCCTAGTGCAGTTTGCGTTCCCCTACATTACCCTAGTGCAGTTGCGTTCCCCTACATTACCCTAGTGCAGTTTGCGTTCCCCTACATTACCCTAGTGCAGTTGCGTTCCCCTACATTACCCTAGTGCAGTTTGCGTTCCCCGTACATTACCCTAGTGCAGTTTGCGTTCCCCTACATTACCCTAGTGCAGTTTGCGTTCCCTACATTACCCTAGTGCAGTTTGCGTTCCCCTACATTACCCTAGTGCAGTTTGCGTTCCCTACATTACCCTAGTGCAGTTTGCGTTCCCCTACATTACCCTAGTGCAGTTTGCGTTCCCCTACATTACCCTAGTGCAGTTTGCGTTCCCCTACATTACCCTAGTGCAGTTTGCGTTCCCCTACATTACCCTAGTGCAGTTTGCGTTCCCTACATACCCTAGTGCAGTTTGCGTTCCCCTACATTACCCTAGTGCAGTTTGCGTTCCCCTACATTACCCTAGTGCAGTTTGCGTTCCCCTACATTACCTAGTGCAGTTTGCGTTCCCCTACATTACCCTAGTGCAGTTTGCGTTCCCCTACATTACCCTAGTGCAGTTGCGTTCCCCTACATTACCCTAGTGCAGTTTGCGTTCCCCTACATTACCCTAGTGCAGTTTGCGTTCCCCTACATTACCTAGTGCAGTTTGCGTTCCCCTACATACCCTAGTGCAGTTTGCGTTCCCCTACATTACCCTAGTGCAGTTGCGTTCCCTACATTACCCTAGTGCAGTTGCGTTCCCCTACATTACCCTAGTGCAGTTTGCGTTCCCTACATTACCCGAGTGCAGTTTGCGTTCCCTACATTACCCTAGTGCAGTTTGCGTTCCCTACATTACCTAGTGCAGTTTGCGTTCCCTACATACCCATAGTGCAGTTTGCGTTCCCTACATTACCCTAGTGCAGTTTGCGTTCCCCTACATTACCCTAGTGCAGTTTGCGTTCCCCTACATTACCCTAGTGCAGTTTGCGTTCCCCTACATTACCCTAGTGCAGTTTGCGTTCCCCTACATTACCCTAGTGCAGTTTGCGTTCCCCTACATTACCCTAGTGCAGTTTGCGTTCCCTACATTACCCTAGTGCAGTTTGCGTTCCCCTACATTATCCTAGTGCAGTTTGCGTTCCCCTACGGCCTACATTATCCTAGTGTAGTTTGCGTTCCTCTACATTATCCTAGTGCAGTTTGCGTTCCCCTACGGCTACATTATCCAGTGTAGTTTGCGTTCCCCGACATATCCTAGTGCAGTTTGCGTTCCCCGACATTATCTAGTGCAGTTTGCGTTCCCCGACATTATCCTAGTGCAGTTTGCGTTCCCCGACATATCCTAGTGCAGTTGCGTTCCCCGACCTTATCCTAGTGCAGTTTGCGTTCCCCGACCTTATCCTAGTGCAGTTTGCGTTCCCCGACATTATCCTAGTGCAGTTTGCGTTCCCCGACATTATCCTAGTGCAGTTTGCGTTCCCCGACATTATCTAGTGCAGTTTGCGTTCCCCGACATTATCCTAGTGCAGTTTGCGTTCCCGACATTATCCTAGTGCAGTTTGCGTTCCCCGACATTATCCTAGTGCAGTTTGCGTTCCCGACATTATCCTAGTGCAGTTTGCGTTCCCCGACATTATCCTAGTGCAGTTTGCGTTCCCCGACATTATCCTAGTGCAGTTTGCGTTCCCCGACATTATCCTAGTGCAGTTTGCGTTCCCCGACATTATCCTAGTGCAGTTTGCGTTCCCCGACATTATCCTAGTGCAGTTTGCGTTCCCCGACATCAGCGTTTCCCAAACTATGGGTAAATTACCCCATTGGGGTAATTTGGCTTTTTCAGTGGAGTAATTTGGTACTCTGCAAGTACTTCTGAGGTACAGTAAGTGCATAAATAAACGACATGGCAACAGTGAGACTGGCTTTACGTCGGGTACAGGTAGGGTGGGGGTCATTATGAAGGTATCCATGTGAAAATAGGGTAATGACTCAAAAGGTATGGCAACCACTGCCCTACATTATCCGCGTATATCTAATCAAATAAAACGTTAAAACTAACGAAAATATTAAGACTTAACTTAACCAATCGTCAATATATTCCCTCGTAGCCAGCCACGCATGGCTGGTCAGGGACTTTGCACAAGAATCTGTCCAGCTGGTTCTTGAAGTTATTCAGGTCGGTGTGCTGGAGATTCCTCACTTCTTTTGGAAGGACATTGAAAAGCTTTGGGCCCCGTATCTGAGGGTATTTTCCATCCTCGTTTTCATGGCTCCTTGTCCACGCAGCTGGGACCGTACAAAATCTGCCTCTTCTCTCATTCCAGTTTGTTTCTATTTCATTTCTGAGGTTAGGGACAGAGCCTCAAGTATTTTCCATATGTTATATGGGAGATCGACAAAACCCCCACACGAAAAAAAAAACCACGACAAAAACCCCGGCGACAAAACACCCACCGACAAAACCCCTACACGAAAAAAAAAACACCGACAAAAACCCCCGGCGACACAAAAAACACACCGAAAAAAAACCCCAGCGACAAAACCAGGGCCCCAGCCTTCGTTAGGTAGCTTATAATCGTTTTCTTTTTTCTTTTCCTTGTGGGTTTGCAGCATATATATATATATATATATATATATATATATATATATATATATATATATAATATTTGACGATTGGTTAGATTAAGTCGTAATATTTCGTTCCATCCATAAACCAAATATCGGACTTACCTAAATGTTGCATTACATTCTTCTGTAGTAACACAATGACTCGATTCCTGGCTTCAATGCCACTATCGTGAATAAGAAAAGGCTTCCTGACGCTTTCTTTGAACATTTCTTTTTACTGTACTTAATTTTCCCATAGCAAGTCTTCCTTCTCTGAGTCATGCTTTCCAATGAATCCACGACAAACGCGACTAGTATTTCCTGTGTTTGATTTGGCCTGTGATAGAGGGATGCACGCACTTTCGCTGTCTCTATTGATCCTTCATCTCTCATGATATGCTCTATACTTGAAATGATATCGGTTATTTCTAAATTAGTTGTTATTTACCGTTACATCCAAACGCTGCTCTTCTAGCACACTCCCACCGCTTTGTATTAGAACTAGTGGATTTTTTAGTATACATATAGCCATTATAACAGCTTTTCGCCACCTTTATTATTCCGAATGACTTCCATGATGGGTTAAAAACGGAAAGAAAATATAATTTGCGGTGAAAATTTCAGAGATACTGCTGCAGTGAAGCTTATTCAGAAACTGAAACTGGAATTTCTCAAAACCTATAACCTAGACCAGGGGTGGGGAACCTGCGGCCTTAAGGCCGCATGTGGCCTTTTGGGGTACTAGTTGCGGCCTTCTGCCTATTGACATTCAGAATTCATACCGTACGATAATGGACAGCAACTGATACCCCTTTAGGGCTTTAGGCTATTTCATTAGATCATGGTTTCAGCTTCACTGCTTCCTACACATACAAGCCTTCTTTATGGCTTGAACAATAGGAAATATGGCAACGCTGCCAGTTGTAACTGACAGCGTTGCCTTACGGCTTACGCCCTTACCTATCAATGATCAACTCGACTGGCTGACTGGATGAGTTACTGACGATTCTCCGATAGTGACACGCACGCTTGTTTCCTTTAAAACTGTAAATCTTTAATCAATTCGTGTACCATTTTTATTTAAAAATCTTCTGGTACCCCAATCATGTCAAAAACTGTGAAAAGAAAATTAAAGGAAGAGAACAGAGTATTCCATGAAGAATGGGAATTGCAGTATTTCATAGTTGCTGAGAAAGATAAAATGATGTGTTTGCTCTGCAACGCCATAATTGCAACAGTGAAGAAACACAATGCATATCAGCATTATATGCAACTCATAAGAACCACAAGTATGCTATATTGGAAGGAGAACCCCGAAAGTCTGCACTTACGAAGATGAAACTTCAAAAGCAGCAACAACAGCAAGTATTTAAAACGATGTCAGGCCTAGGGACTGAAACCACTGAAGCAACTTATAAAGTAGCATATATATACTTGGAAAAAGAGGTAAGCCATATAGTAATGTGGAAATCATAAAAGAATGCATTGTTGAAGTTGTAGCCTCTTTAGATTCAGACATGGTTAACAAATACAAACAACTACCTCTTTCAAGAAGGACCATAACTGATCGGCAACATGAATTAGCCCTCAATGTAACTGAACAACTTCATACAATATGCCAAAGCGAAAATACTTATTATTCGATTGCCTTGGGTGAGTCCACTGATATTACTGATTCAGCGCAAGTGTCATTTATTATTCATGTTGTTGGTTTACGTCGTCGTCGTTGGCCTAGGCAAGCTACGGCTTGGGACCGTAGCGCATCTATCCGGTATAGGTTAACCTGGATGATGTAGCCATAAGCACTGCCGCTAGTTAAGTGCCAACCAGTGATTATCTCACTAGCCGTATTGAGTCCGTTAGGCGAAACTGCGACAGTACCAAAGGTGGAAAATATAACCCTTGGTTTTCTATTATTTATTTGTAAAATGGACATGGTATTAGATTAAAATAAATATTTGAATATAAATAATTAACTGACAATTGTGATATATAATTAATTATGTTTACATACAATAAAATAATATAGTATACATAAAATTAGTATTAATGTGGTTCACAATTGAATTATGAGGGGTAACTAATTTAAAATGAATTTATAACTATTCCGAAATTCAAGACGGTAAAATTAACATTTATCTTGAAACTAAAATAAGAGTATTCACTACACACTCCCCCACCAGAGAGGAAGTTCAAAGAGTTCCGAACGACACTGATTTCCTCTGGACCTTTTTGGTAGCTACATGTACCTCACTTAAGGTTGATTCCAAAAACGCAGGCTTAAGACGATCGATAGAAACCTTGTCGACCTTGGAACCGCGCTGGATGAGAAATGATTTGCGCGTACGTCGGAGAACTTCATAGGGCCCGTCATATGGACATTGGAGAGGCCGTTTTGGGAGAGGTACACGAACGAAAACGTGGGTGCAAGATTGGAGGGCTGGGGAAACAAAGATGTTCTGTTGGCTAGTCAATCGAGGGGGAACAGGCTGAAGGGACTGCATGTGAGAGGAAAGTGTTTGAGCGAATTCCGTAGGATCACATGACTTATCCCCTGCAGTGAAGTAGCCACCTGGTAGCCGCAGTGTTGTTCCATAGACTAGTTCAGCCGCTGTAGTCTTCAGATCACTCTTAAATGCAGAGCGAATACCAAGCAACACGAGTGGAAGCTTATCCATCCAATGGGAGTCTTCGTGACACATAAGGGATGACTTCAGCTGGCGATGGAAGCGTTCGACGAGGCCGTTAGCTTGCGGATGATACGCACAGGTATGCGCATGTACTGTACCCAACAAGCTGGTAAACTTCTTCCAAAGCGAAGACTCAAATTGGCGACCTTGGTCAGTGATGACTTTTGTCGGCAATCCAAATCTTGATACCCATCCATGAAGAAAGGCTCTTGCAACAGTGTCCGCTTGGATATCAGGAAGTGGGATGGCTTCAGGCCATCTGGAAAAGCGGTCGAGACAGGTGAGCAGATAACGTTGGCCTTGAATCACTGGAAGAGGGCCAACAATGTCTACATGAATGACCTCAAATCGCTGGGATGGGGGCGGAAATGCGTCAAAGGGGGACCTGGTGTGCCTTTGGACTTTGGCACGCTGGCAGGCAAGGCACGTTTTGGTCCAATGTTTGACATCCTTCCGCATCGAGGGCCAAACAAAGCGAGAGGTAACCAGGTGTTGCGAAGCACGGATACCAGGATGGGAGGGCTTATGAAGATCCGTGAAGACTGCTTTTCTGTGACATGGAGGGACATAAGGGCGAATAGCAGCTGTTGATACGTCGCAATAGAGGGGCACAGACAATCCTGGCATACTCATTTTCTTGAGGAAAGTGAGTGAGTGGAGTCTTCTCTGAGCAGTTCTTGTAGTTCCGTATCCTTATCTTGATCCTGTGCAATAGCATTCCACAGTGTAGAGCTGAGGGTAACAGAAGTAATCTCTATTCTTGAAAGTGCATCCGCTGGAGTGTTCAAGACACCTTTGATGTGGCGGATATCTGTGGTAAATTGCGAGATATAATCGAGTTGCCTGATGACTCTGGAGAGTGGTTACAGCTGTTTTTATTGAAGACAGTGACCAAAGGTTTGTGGTCGGTAAAAACACAAAACTCTCGGCCTTCAAGGAAATGTTGAAAATGCTTCACGTTTAAGTAATAGCAAGAAGTTCACGTCCGAAAGCACTATAACGCGTTTGGGCTGGCTGCAGCTTTTTCGAGTAAAACGCGATGGGTGCTTGTTGACCGTTAATGGTTTGTTCCAACACTCCACCGATCGCAACATCTGATGCATCGACCGTCAGAGTTAGGGGGGCATCACTGATAGGAAATGACAGAGACAATGCACTATTGATAGCATTTTTGGCATTGTCGAACGCCTGTAAACTATCGCTACACCATACCAATTTCGTTACCTTGCGTTTGTGTGTGATCATAGCGTGTAGAGGAGCAAGAACACTGGCACAGTTTTTAATGAACTTGTGGTAATAATTTACCAAACCTAGAAACCGCCGTAACTCACGCTGATTACTTGGCATAGGGTAATTTTTTATCACTTCACACTTGTCCTGAAGGGGGGTAATTCCGTGCTGCGAAATCGTGTGACCAAGAAATTCCAAGGTTGGCTGTGCAAACACACACTTAGATGCATTAATAGTAACACCGTATTGTTCTAAGCGTTGAAAGAGGAGTGAAAGATGTTCCTTATGTTCCTCTTCCGTTGAGCTGGCCACAAGCAAATCATCGATGTAGGCATAAACAAAGTCTAAGCCTCTGGTGACCTCATCTATAAACCTCTGAAAGGTTTGCGCAGCATTCCGTAGCCCGAACGGCATCTTCAAAAATTCGAATAACCCAAATGGTGTACAAACTGCAGTCTTGGGAATATCCGAAGGCTCTACGGGAATGTGGTGGAAAGCCTTAACGAGATCTATTTTACTGAAGATAGATTTGCCGTGGAGAAGAGAAGTAAAGTCTTGGACATTTGGTACCGGATATCGGTCCGGGATGGTTGTCGAATTCAAAAACCGGTAATCCCCACATGGTCTCAGTCTCCTGACTTCTTCTGGACCAGGTGTAGGGGAGAGGACCAACTGCTTTTGGAAGGTCTTATTATCCCAAGATCCAGCATAAGCTGGAATTCCGATTTGGCAGCTTTCAGTTTGTCCGGGGCAAGACGTCTGGGTTTTGCAAACACAGGGGGACCTTTTGTTGTAATGTGATGGGTAATGGTGTGCTTAATGGTATCACCATCTGCATTGGTTGAAGAATTCCTGGATATCGCTGGAAAAGGCACTGGTACATGGAATTAGGGGGAACGAGGAAAGTGCAGAGTTCGAGGCGTCCGGAAGGGCAACCTGTTTGGCAAGAACAGAAAGCAGTGTGGCCTGGTCGCATAAGCGTCGCTTGTCAAGATCCACCAGGAGTTTGAAATGCTGGAGGAAGTCAGCGCCGATTATGGGATGCCGCACTTGAGCACAGATGAAAATCCACTTGAAGGATCGGTGAAGGCCCAAGTTTAGTTCACGCGACTGAGTACCGTACGTGGGTATGCGTGAACCGTTAGCAGCGTATAGAGGCGGAGATTCCGAGTGCGTATGACCAGATTTTTGAGGGAATACACTGACTGACGCTCCGGTATCGACCAAGAAATTGACACCAGAGTTCCTGTCCTTTATGAATAACAGGTTGGCAGTGCGAGTACTAGACGCCATTAGGACTCGCTGCTGGGGTTTTCCGACGAAAAATTGCAAGGGGAGATGCACTTCCTAGCCTTCTTTCCAAATTTCGAGTGGTAGAAGCAGATCTTCCCGGAACTCGAACGATGCCTTTCGTAAATCTTGACCGAGAATGGCTTCTTTGCCGTTGATTTTGTAGCAGAGAACAAACGTGGTTGAGTCGTTGACTTAACTCTTTCACTTTCAACTCCAGTTCCGATTGTGTGTTCACGTTGTTGACCGGAGCTGTGTCAATCTCCACTACTTTGTCGGCAGTTTCTGCTAGTTTATCAACTGGAGTAGCAGGATCCATAGTGGCCAAGACACGCTGAGCTGATGGAGGAAGTTTCTGCAAGAACAACTGTCTAAAGATGTCCTTATCGAAGGTTTGTGCGCGTTCGCCTAGAGCGCACTGCATAGCCCTCAGCATTTGAGTGGGCTTACGGTCTCCAAGTTCTTCTTTTGAGATTAACTGATGTAGTTTCTCACGCTCGGAGACAGTGGTGCGGCACAGGATGGCAGACTTCAGATCGTTGTATGGGTCCTCACTCGTGGAAGTAGACACGATGACGTCACGGACTTCAGAGATGATGCTCGCTGGTAGAGAGGACAAAACATGATCGTATTTCGTCCTGCTAGCGGTGATCCTTCCCAAGTTGAATTGTGATTCCACTTGGTGGAACCAAATAAATGATCACCCGGCCAGAAGACGGGGAGCTTACGCTCAAGTGGGAGATGGCACAGCGTCGTCAGGCATCTTCTCCTATGCTTGCTGACGTACAAGCAAGACGACAAGTGACCAACGAAGGAGTGGAGGTTGAGACGAGCGCAGGCACAGAGCGCACGGGCAGGGGTGGGCAGAGGGCACGAGCGACATTACAGTCTGATCCTAGTCGCTCGGGTGAAGGGGGTGATGGGCACGAACGACGTTACAGTCTGGTCCTAGTCGCTCGGGTGAAGGGGTGGTGGGCACGAACGACGTTACAGTCTAGTCCTAGTCGTTCGGGTGAAGGGGGTGATGGGCACGAACGACATTACAGTCTAGTCCTAGTCATTCGGGTAAAAGGGGTAATCCAGCTCCGGGGTCACCAATTGTTGGTTTAGGTCGTCGTCGTTGGCCTAGGCAAGCTACGGCTTGGGACCGTAGCGCATCTATCCGGTATAGGTTAACCTGGATGATGTAGCCATAAGCACTGCCGCTAGTTAAGTGCCAACCAGTGATTATCTCACTAGCCGTATTGAGTCCGTTAGGCGAAACTGCGACAGTACCAAAGGTGGAAAATATAACCCTTGGTTTTCTATTATTTATTTGTAAAATGGACATGGTATTAGATTAAAATAAATATTTGAATATAAATAATTAACTGACAATTGTGATATATAATTAATTATGTTTACATACAATAAAATAATATAGTATACATAAAATTAGTATTAATGTGGTTCACAATTGAATTATGAGGGGTAACTAATTTAAAATGAATTTATAACTATTCCGAAATTCAAGACGGTAAAATTAACATTTATCTTGAAACTAAAATAAGAGTATTCACTACAATGTTATAACTGCAGATTTTCAATGCTACGAGGAGTTACTGGCTTTGGGTACTCTTATGGGGAAGACACGTGGAATTGACGTCTTGTCTCTCTTCAAAGAAAAATGTCGTGAAGCGAAACTGAATTTATGTAATTTAGTAAGTGTATGCACAGATGGTGCACCTACCATGAGAGGAAAATGTGCAGGATTTGTTCCGCTACTACAAAAAGAACTGCCAAATCCAGATAGCTTGATTTCCTTTCACTGTATTTTGCATCAACAGAATCTTTGTGCCAAATCTACTGTTTAAAGTGACACATTAAGTAAAGTTAAATGTATTGTGAACTACATTAGAGCAAATGCATCACGACATCGCCAGTTTCGCAATATGCTTATGCTTGATGATGAAACATTCAGTGTGGATTTTCCGTATCATTCTAAAGTGCGCTGGTTGTCACAAGGGCAAGTCTTTGAAAAATTTTTGTCTTTGCGAAAACAAATCAAGATTTTTTGAGGAACTCAATGAACCATGTGAATTGTCAAAAAAGAATTTCTGCAGAAATGCTGCATTTTTGTGTGACGTAATGTCAAAGCAAAATGATCTGAATATTTCTTTGCAAGGTAAAACTAAATCCATATATGAAATGTGGCAAAAAATCCAGGCTTTTCAGAGGAAGCTGCGCTTTTTCAAAACTATCCTTACCCGATCGGAACTTTCAGCTGAACACTTCCCTGAACTGGCAAATACAAGAAAATACAAGAAAATCATTAAGGGAATGCGATGTGAAAGAATACACAGCTGTCCTAGACTCCCTGATTGAAGAATACGATGAAAGATTTGAAGATTGAGAGAAACATGACCACACTGAAACTAGCTTTCCAACCATACCTGGTTGATGTCTCCAAAGCGCCTGAAGATTTAAAGATGGAGTTGATTGAGTTATTAGAAGATAATATCCTTAAGTCTCTATTTGATATTAAGAAGGATCCTGTTGAAATATGGAAAAATGGCGTTGAATACCCACGTCTGCGCTAACATGCTCGTCGAATGTTGCCTTCTTTCGGCACAACCTACTGTTGTGAATCAACGTTTTCATATGTGACTCAAATCAAAACGCGCTTGAGATCTCAGATGACGAATATTCACGTGGAGGACCAACTAAAACTACGGTCAACGATGTTGGAACCAAATGTACGACTCATGTCCCGCAGTAAGCAGTCACAAAAAAGTCATTAAATGGTTTATCACTTTTTCACTTAATATTAACATCATTTCATTTAATATCATTTTTCACTTGATATTAGTTATATTGACAATTATTTCCCCCCCAAAAATAAATGTGCACTTGCTGAATTTTTTATTTATTATAAAAGCCCTCACGTATTATCAAGTTTGATTTGAAATTAGTAAATATGTAGATTGTAGACTAAATATGACATTTTGTTGTACTGTATATGTTAAATTCTCAGCATGCGGCCTAATAGGGTCTTGGTTAAATGAAATGCGGCCTTCCTATAGAAAAAGGTCCCCCACCCCTGACCTAGACTCTGTCACCTTGACCTTGAATTTAAACACACATTATATATATTTATTTTTGTGAGTGGGGGTTTTGTCGCATTACCCTATTTCGGGGGTTTTGTCGGTGGGGTTTTGGTCGCCAGGGGTTTTGTCGGTGGTTTTTTTTTCTTGTGGGGTTTTTGTCGCACATTCATATTATTGTGTACCGCTCGCGCCTTCTTTCAATAGAGAAGAGTTCCAGGGATTGTAGTCGAGACCAGTAGTCTTCACCTTCCGTTTCCTCTATCTTAGACGTAAAAGTCCTTTGTATAGATTCAGTGCTCGCAATGTCGCTTTGTGTGTGGGCTTGTGAGTACTGAGCAATACTCAATTATTGGTAGGACTAGACTCTTCCATAATTTGAGCATGATGTTTGCTTTTCTGCTGCGAAAGCTCCTCCAGATGATTCCCATTATTTTTCTAGCCGTTGTGATTTTGATTTTATAGTGCTCTCTGAATTCTGCATCCGACGACATTATTACTCCAAGATCCCTGACTTGTGGATTTGGTGTTATCTGTTTGGCTTGCGGAGTTTTGTACCCTTTTTTCTGTAGCTCTTTGTTATTACCGTATCTTAGAAGTTGGAATTTTTCTTCGTTGAACTTCATATTGTTGTCTTCTGCCCACTGGAATAATGTTTCAATGTCGTTTTGTAATTTTCTTATGTCATCTTCGTTCAATATTTCCTTACATATCTTTGTGTCATCTGCGAAGCATGATACAATACTGTCCTTAATATTTGCATCAATATCATGAATCATGAACAGCAAGGGAGCTAATACTATCCCTTGTGGGTCACAGCTCACGACTTCCGATTTAACTCCGTTTACCACCACTCTTTGCGTCAAGAAATTAAATATCCACCTTCCTAGCTTTCCAGTAATTCCTGTATCCTTAAGTTTGTGTGCTATGATTCCATGGTCACATTTACCGAAGGCTTTAGCAAAGTCAGTATATATTACATCAATGTTTTGTCATCGACACAATTTTCCTAATATTTTCTCCTGGTGGTCTAGTAGCTGTGACACTGTGACAGGCATGATCTACCCGCCCTGAAGCCATGTTGATTTGGGTTGTATAAGTCTTTTTCTTGTAGGTAGTAGGTAGCTTTGCCTCTAATTATGCGTTCAAAACAGTTTATAAGGTGTGAGGTGAGAGCCACTGGCCGATAATTTTTGGGCATTGCTCTGTTACCACCTTTAAATAGGGGGGCAATGTTTGCGTTCTTAAAGGGGAGTGGAATTTGTCCTGTGTCGTTATTTCCTCCATTGTAAGTATAGCGGTTTTACAATACTCTCTCTGCATTTCTTCAGAAATGTGGCACTCCATGTGTCTGGCCCTGGCGCTCAATTGTCTCGCATCTGTGATAAGGCAGTAATTACATCTCCTTCCGTGAACTTGAAGTCCATTAATAGGTTTGTGTCGAGATTTGTTCTTGGTTGATCTGTATCAATGTCGAAAAACTCGTCTGGGTTTTCCACTTCCATCTCGGACTTAGGGGTGCTAAACACAGATTTAAATTGTTCCCTAAACAGTTCACTTATTTCTTTCGGGTCATTTGTGTATTCGGCCTCCGCGTCTATCAACGGTCCAATACTCTCCTTACACTGCATTTTCCTTTTTGCAAAAGTGTAGAAGTATTTTGGGTTATTTTTTATGTTTTCTGCTACCTTGTTTTCGTCCTCGTTTGTCTTATGTATGAATGTTTGCTTTAGGTCCATTTCTATTTCGCCACGTTTCCTCTCTAGTTTGAGTCTCTTTGCATCAGTTCTGCATCTGTGGAGATGTTTTACGGTTTGTCTTCGTTGCCTGTATAGAGTCCTGATTTTCCTCTCGAGCTTGCTACGTTTTCTTTCCGTCTCTCTGGAATATGTTTCAGTATTATAGGTTTGGTTTCCGTCTCTATTATACATAGTATTTCTTGTGGAGTCTTCTCATGTAGTAGCAATTCCCAATTTACCTCCTTTAAATCTTTATTTACGTTTTCCCAATTTACTTTCTTTGAATTTATGTTTAAGCCTTCAAATATTCTATCTACCTCTGTAGGATGCGTTTTCGGACATCTGGGTGCTAACTTCAATTGTATATCGATGAGGTTATGATCGGAGAACTTTGTGTGCATTACTTTTTTATTTATTATTATCTCGTTGTTATTTGTCCAGATTAAATCCAAAACGTTCTCCTTTCTCGTGGCTTCACCGATTTCCTGGGTAAGGGCATAATGTTCCATAATATCTTATAGCATTGTTGCTTGGGTTCTGTCATCTTTAGTAATGTTGCCATGAAACTTCTCAACATAATTGAGTCGTTGCGTGGAAGAAGGGCGACCTAGCCAAAATCAAATCTTTGAGAAAATGAATTTTAAGTTGGAGAGGTATTTATCGACAATTAGGTAGAAGAAGGGCGACCTAGCCATTTTTGGCGAAAATGAATTATTGCTGTTTTCAGTAGCTTAATATATTATATTAAGCTACTGAAAATCAGCAATAATTTATTTTCGCCAAAAATGGCTAGGTCGCCCTTTCCACGCAACGCCTCATTATATAACTTGGTCATTTTTCTTCCATGATATGAATGGGAAATTAAAATCTCCGAACATTAGAATATTTGTTGCTGGAGTTTCAAGTAATTTTAATATGTTTTCTATTTCATTTGTAGCAAATTGGAATTAACTTTTTGTGGTGTTTGGTGGTCTGTAGATGTTCATAAAGGTTAGGTTCAGTTCTTTTACTTCTAATATATAATAACTTCAACTGTGCTGTTTGATTTCTTTACCCTCACTTCACATGTGTAAGTGTTTTTCACGTAGATACAACACCCTCCTCCTCGTCTAGCCACTCTATCTGCTCTGTATATGTTGCAGTCCAACAATGCTATTTCAGTATTCTCGATGCAGTTTTCACAGCCTTTTTCACACTTATGTAAGTGTGTTTCCGTTAGGCATATGATATCTATGCTGGTTTCCGTAGCTAAATTTTGCAAGTATTGTAATTTGCAGTCTGCATGGTCCGTATAGAGACCTTGTATATTTGTGTATAATACATTTACCGGGTTTCTAATCTTCGTGTTCGATTCTCCTCAATGATGGTCGTTTCCTGTTTGGTGTTATTGGTTGGGCCGCTGCATTTGGGAGTATTGGGGTTGCGGCCCGTGATACCACTGTTGTTGTTGTATTATTGGTGGGTGGTGTTGAATAGGAGGGTGATGTGCGTAATGTTGTGCTGCATATGTTTGCGGCGTTCTGTCTCTCCTTGTTAGAAGGGGAAGTTGAGCTTTTATTATCCTCATTTCTTCTAAAAAATATGTTTCATTACTCTTGCTATTTCTTCTATGTCGAATATGATCTGTTCTTTCCCGTTATCTTCTTTGCGTACCCTTTATGTGAAAATGCGGGCACTCTATGTTCAGGCATTTTTTCTCAGTAATTGACTGTCTGCACATACGAGGGTGAAAAAAGTTGCAGTTTGGTCCGTACTTGCACTTCCCATTCCTCATCATATAGAAGCATTTTGTAGGGTGATTGTATATGCAGTTTGAGCCATATTTGCACGCACCTATTTTATTAGGTCATCCCATAAGTAATACGCATTTTTTAATTTTTTTTTTCCTTTTTTATCATTATTTTACAGATAGAAATCAAACAACTCTTGAAGTTATTTATATTTAAATAAATATTTATTTAAATATAAATAACTTCAAAGAGTTCTTTGATTTCTATCCGTAAAATAATGATAAAAATGGAAAAAAAAAAAAATTTAAAAATGTCGCATTACTTATGGGATGACCTAATATAATATTCACATATGGCCCGTCGTTTAAATTCCCTCTGAGTCTTATGTGATTCGATTTCCTTCTGCTTCGCCACCACTTCTTCCCTACTCAGTGGGGTTGTTTTCTTCGGCGT
The DNA here is from genome assembly GCA_023014485.1 of Bathynomus jamesi. Taxonomy (NCBI): domain Eukaryota; kingdom Metazoa; phylum Arthropoda; class Malacostraca; order Isopoda; family Cirolanidae; genus Bathynomus; species Bathynomus jamesi. Next base: position 99,980 of record JAJOZX010010179.1, read on the forward strand.
GTATTTCGTATCGCCCTCTTCTGCCGTGGGTACCTCTTTTTCTGAGGCTGCTTTCGCCCCTCCCTGTAGTGTGTTTTCTTTTTCCTTCTCGTTTGTGCAGACGTTTTCTGTTTCATGTTTTTCTGTCGGTAAAACTGCTGTACTTGATTCTTCTATTTCAACATTGTGTGTTCCCCTCTGTACTAATTTTCTATTGTTTTCCATGCACTTGACGCATAAGAAACCACAAAGGCCTATGATTTTGTTATTTATTCTATAAGTTCATGCATTCGTAGTGCTTAAAGGTATTGCACAGAATGCAGTTTACGCCCGAGGTCTGGTCTGTTTCATTTTTGCAATCGCAAAGTTGATATGCGGCACATTCCATTACACATAATCCGGCTTTATTCAATTTTCTGACTTTCCCGCAATTTACACATTTCTTCGTATGTTTTGCCATTTTCTCCTTTATTTTCCTCTTCTCGCTTCCCAAATTTCTCTCGATAACTCGACCTTCGTTTTATGGCACTGACCTTTTTTCCTCTTAGACCTAGTGTACAATCTCAGAGCCGTTTTTCCGTTCGAAGTGTTTTAAATTTATGTTTCAATTTGATGCTTTTTCCTTGTGCAAGCTATATGCCGCCGGCTTTCACTTAATTTATTATCGCGAATTCACTGGTATTAAATACACACACTGGTATAAGATAGAATTTACCGCTGAACTTATAAACACAAGTTATTTTGATAATACACAGAGCGGAAACAAAAACGTCCGTACACCACGAGGTAGAATAAATAAATAAATAAATAAAATAAATAAATAAATAAATATAGTACTTGTAGGTGATCTACCCCCCACCAATTTTGACAGAATATTTTCGTTAAAACTAATGAAAATATCACGACTTAACTTAACCAATTATCAAGGGCGTACAGTTGATCTATTAGTAAATAGTAAATACTATTCCAGAAACAATGTTATAATTAATAGATCAACTGTACGCCCTTGATAACACTCGGCAACAAAGATTTTGTTACAGAAGACCAAATAGGTGCTCCTAGCTAATTTCGGTATGCTGATTTCAAATCTATAATTAGATTTTTTCTATCACGTCTAGATTTTGTGTAAAATGCAAATCACTTTTAGTAAAATTTTCTACCACGTCCAGATTTTGGTTTTAATCGGCTTAATGCCAGTAATATGAAACTTGCTTTTCAAGGTTAAAGCAATTTTTTTTGCTTACTATATACAAATTCGAACAATTTTGATAAATAAAATTTATCCCGAGTTGGCAACACTGAGTCAAGAGCATAGTAACGGGAAACGGCCCAACGGTCAGTCGCTACGTGACAGTCAAGCAGAACGGTTGTTGAAGCTCTCTGCTGATGAGCAAGTGACAGGTTGTGGTGACTTGTGTGTTTTATAGCATTTGTTTTGTACTACGGTGTGTTTCTTTTTATTTTGCACATCGTAATAATTACTTTCTACGTTTTTTCAGATATTGTATGGTAATTCAAAATGGCATCAAATAGACGTGCTTGTGCAAATCACCCAGACAACTTCTGCTTTGTCTGTGGACAATATACACCTAAGCCACAACGTAGAAACATAACAACAAAGATTAAACTTGCCTACAAGTGTTATTTTGACTGTAAGTTAGGAGACCAACAGAGGGACTGGGCACCACATATTTGCTGTGCACAGTGCAATGCAATGTTAATAGCTTGGATGAATGGTAAAAGAAAAGCTATGCCGTTCTCAGTCCGCATGGTTTGGCGTGAGCCGAAAAATCACTTCAATGATTGTTATTTTTGTTTGACAAAGATTGCTGGTTTCACAAAGAAAAACAAGTCAAAGATCACGTACCCAAACTGCGAATCAGCAATGAAACCAGTACCACATGATGAAACAAATCCACCACCAGTTCCACCAGCAACGATAACAGACAGCAGTTCATCTGAAGATTCTGCTAGTGATATAGAAACAGGGAAAGATGGCATATATGTTCCAGATGCAAATTTTCCCCACATTTGTTAAGTCAAGCGGAGTTAAATGACTTAGTGCGCGATTTGGAATTACCAAAAGAAAAGGCAGAGTTGCTTGGTTCAAGACTTCAAGAATTTAATCTTCTCCAACCAAACACCAAAGTTTCCCATTTCCACCATCGCCATTTGCAGTTTTCATCATTTTACTTACAGGAAGAAAACGTTTGTTTCTGCCACGATATCAGTGGTCTGATGCAAGGGATTGGCTGTCGCTATGATCCAAAAGAATGGAGACTGTTCATTGACTCTAGTAAAGCTAGCCTTAAAGCTGTATTACTGCACAATGGCAATGAAAAACCTTCAATACCTGTAGCACATGCCACTGGCCTTAATGAGACTTATGAATCGATGAAACTGCTGCTAAGACTCATCAAATATAAGGACCACACATGGAATATTTGTGGCGACCTTAAAGTTGTATCATTACTTCTTGGGTTACAGTTGGGCTACACAAAGCATATGCTTTTTGTGTCTATGGAACAGCAGAGATGACAAGAACCACTACAAAAACATGATTGGCCATCTAGAACTGAACATGTTGGTAAATACAATGTGAAACACCCAGCACTTATTGACCCTCAGAAAGTACATCTTCCACCACTTCACATTAAACTTGGCCTTATGAAAAATTTCGTGAAGGGTATGGATCATCAAGGTAGTGGTTTCCAATATTTAAAGGATAAATTCAAAGGAATATTGACAGATGCTAAGCTAGAAGCTGGAGTTTTCACTGGACCACAGATCCGCAGTGTCATCCACGACTCATCGTTTCCATCTAACCTAAATGAGAATGAACTAGGAGCATGGACATCTTTCGTTGAAGTTGTCAAAAATTTTCTTGGAAACCACAAAGCTGAAAACCACCGTAAACTCGTAGAAAACATGCTTAAATCTTATGAAATAATGGGATGCAGAATGTCTTTGAAAATTCATTTTTACATTCTCATCTTGACTTCTTCCCGGCCAACCTTGGGGCTGTAAGTGACGAGCATGGTGAGCGCTTCCACCAACAGATCTCAGTTATGGAAAACAGATACCAAGGTAATTTCAACCCAAATATGATGGGAGATTATTGTTGGTTCCTGCAGAAGGAGAGCTCGTCATCCTACAAGCGACAAAGGAAGAGGACACACCAAAGTTTCACTTAAGAACAGGAATTTGCCTTTCAGTAGTAACAACAAAATACTAGCGCGCTTTGGGTGGATGGTTGGGCGCAGGGGTGGTAACTCCGCCAGCGGAATTCCGCTCTCTGTCTTAAGCCAGAATAAAGGAGGAAAGACATCCCTGTTCACTAATTATTTAAGTATGCTTAACATAAAACGTGGCACGGAAAAGTAGCTTTGACGGCTTTCGTAATAGAAGCGGGTGAGAAAAAAAATGAAAAATAGGGGTTTCGGTTACAAAATCTGGACGTGATAGAGAAATTTTGATATCAGATCTGAAATCAGCATCAGCGCTTTAGTAGGAATCAGTAGTTCACGTGTCTGTAACAAAAAAAAAGTTGAAATTTGTTGCCTAGTGATAATTGGTTAAGTTAAGTCGTGATATTTTCATTAGTTTTAACGAAAATATTCTGTCAAAATTGGTAGGGGGAAGAGAGAGTCTCTCTCTCTCTTCTCTCTCTCTCTCTCCTCTCTCTAATTTTCTTTGCAGCTAATCGACCAACGACGTTCATCTTGTGGTAAACTCTTACTCAGTAGTTGAGAATTTTTTTGAGTCTACATTTGAAGTTTTGCTCCGTTTTCTTCTGCTACCATGCTGACTCAAGAGCAGAGGTGTAAAATCACTGCATGGCAGGAGGTTTTTCAATCTGTGGTCGAAGTGCAGCGACGATTCCGGGCAGTCTACGGACAGCATTATGCACCGGATAGGAACACCATCGTTGCCACCCACCGGAAGTTTATGGAGACCGGATCCGTAAAGGACAAACCACGATCAGGAAGACCTCGAAGTGGGCGGAGTGAGGAGAATGTCGAAACTGTCCGTGAGGCGTTTACTCAGTCAAGGAAAGTCCATTCGGCGAGCTGCTGCGGAACTGAACATCAGCGCGACATCTATCCAACGGATTTTGCGGCGTGGTCTCAAGCTGTATCCGTACAAGATCCAGGTGGTTCAGAAGCTGGAACCTCAAGACTACGATTGCCGGGTGGAGATGTGTGAGACACTGCTGCATCACTACGAAAGAGACCCATCGATCCTGGAGCACGTGTGGTTCGCGACGAAGCTCTCTTCCACCTTTCTGGTCGCGTCAATCGGCACAACACCCGCATCTGGGGAACTCACAATCTGCGGAGATCCGTGAACATGAAAGGGACACGCCGAAATTGGTCGTCTGGTGTGCCATCTCCTCAGCTGGGCTGATTGGTCCGTTCTTCTTCCGGGATCAAGATGGAAATTCCGTGAACGTCAACGGAGACAATTACCTTCGTATGCTTCAGGAGTTCTGCATCCCCAACTGTCAGCTGTAGCTGACATGCAAGAAGTCATTTTCCAGCAAGACGGTGCCCCTGCTCATTACTCGCGTGAGGTTCGCTCATTTCTGAATAAGCAGTTCCCGGATCGGTGGATTGGTCGCCGTGGTCCCATCGAATGGGCTGCTCGCTCGCCTGATCTTACCCCATGCGACTTCTTTTTGTGGGGCTACATTAAGAGCAAAGTGTACGCCACCAAGCCGCGAGTCCTCCCCACACTAGAAGAACGGATCAGGAATGCGTGTGCTTCTGTTACTCCCGAAATGTTGTCCAATGTCGGCCAAGAATGCGTAAAACGGTGGCTCGCTTGTTTCGAAAAGACGGTGCCCACGTTGAGGTGTACCAGTGACTTTCCAGTAGACTTATGAAGCCAAGTTTGATGCCACCAAAATTCTCATGAATCGTAGACTCAGCAACCAAATTGTCATTTGGTTCCTCTTGTAATTGCTATTTTAATAAAATTTCAAAAATAATGAGGGACTTTTGAAACACCCTGTATATATAAGCACACCGGACAAAAAATTAGTCACCCCTCTCAGAATGTACCTAATAACGTGTGACGGCGCCTCTGGCCTTGATAACCGCAAGAATCCGGCGAGGCAGAGACACTACGAGGTTGTGCATGTACTGAACATCGATTTGCTGCCACTCGTTCATCAGCCGGTCCCGAAGTTCCGCCAGAGTCCGCGCTTCACTTTCTGTTTCCAGCCTGAACAACACCTTCGACGCATTCAGGATTAAAGGCTTCATTGGACCTGCGATGTACTCGTCGCCTCCCATCATTGAACAAACAAAAACGGGACTCATCGGACCAAATTACGTTTCCAATCTGCCGCAGTCCAGTTTTTTGTGCCTCTGAGCCCATTTATAACGTGCCAATTTGTGACTTGCTGTTAACAGCGGCCTCTTCCGTGGTACCCTGCTCCAGATGTCCATCGCATGCAGTTCTCGTCGCAATGTCCGTTCGGAAATTGGTCGCTGGAGAACCTCATTGGTTTCTTGGAGCAATTGTTCTCTGGTTTGAAAACGATTTGCAGTTACTAGACGAGAAACATGGCGGCGGCCCCTATTGTCGAGAATTGTTTTCCGGCCACAGTTACGCCGTCGATTGTCAGTTGATTGCGAACTACACCACTCTTTGTAAACTCGCTGGACAGTACGCGTTGACACCAACAAATTGGGCCACTTCAGACATTTTGTGTCCGTGGGCTCTGCCAAACACGATGGCTCCTTTTTGCCACTGAGTAACGTCTGCCTCACGACCCATTTTGCAGACTATATCCAACACACACTTTGTTCTTCACCACCTCACGAAACAGATCTGATCCTGTGTGCTACGTCACCGCTACTTGTCACTTACCAATGCTACATCAGCGCCCTCTGTGTGACCTTGAACTTCCTACTATCGGTGCTATTAGGGTGACTAATTTTTTGTCCGGTGTGCTTATATATATAATATATATATATATATATATATATATATATATAACTGCAGTGACCACGCACTATATTAATGTATAGAAACGACGTAAGTATAGAGGAGTGTTCTGCACACGAGGAAGAGAAATAACGAACAAATGAAAAATGAGGTAATATACTGCGTGGTCATTGCAGTTAAATGTACATATTCACGATTTGCGAGGGTGCCCTCTCAAGGCATTGGTTTCTGCCCTATGTAGGAGAATTACGACTTCTGACTGATCGAGGCCCGTGGTGTAGTGGATAGCATATCTGACCGGCAATCGGAAGATCCTGGGTTCGATTCCCGGGCGGTTACCTCATTTTTCATTTGTTCGTTATTTCTCTTCCTCGTGTGCAGAACACTCCTCTATACTTACGTCGTTTCTATATATATATACAGGGTGGGCCGTAAGTTTCCATACATAGGAAAAATTAAACGTTTGTTTTTATGTTTCAGATACCCTAAGAATATGCGTTTGACGTAAGATCTTGTTTACTGATGAAGCAAATTTTTACGTCAATGGAGAGGTTAATCGGCAAAACATACGTTATTGGAGTAATGCTAACCCTAACTGGCTGAGTCCGACGAAGATGCAAGGTGCCGGTAAAGTGATGGTGTGGGCCGGGATATGGGGTGACAGAATTATTGGACCAATTTTTGTCAGTGGAAATCTTAATGCCGAAAGGTATCTTAACATGTTGCAAGAAGAGATTTTCCCATCACTGCTAAACGAGGAAGGTAACTTCCCAGTTTACTTCCAGCAAGATGGAGCTCCACCTCATTTTGGTCTTCACGTGCGTCGGTATTTGGATCAGCAGTTTCCGGATGCTTGGATTGGTCGGCGTGGTCCTGTGGAGTGGCCTCCCAGATCCCCAGATCTCACCCTCCTTGATTTCTATCTTTGGGGCACTTGAAGGCCATGGTGTATCAGGAAAAGATACGAGACATAAATCATCTAAAGGAACGTATCACCAACGCCATTACAAGCATAACGTCAACTGTGCTAATGCGTGTTCATCAACAGTGGGGAACACGTATTGAAATGTGTTTTCAAAACAATGGCAACCATGTAGAGCATATTATATAAATAAAAATGGTTGTCCATAAAAAAATGTTTATTTTTCCTATGTATGGAAACTTACGGCCCACCCTGTATATATGTATATTATATATATATATATATATATATATATATATATATATATAGAGAGAGAGAGAGAGAGAAGAGAGAGAGAGAGAGAGAGAAATCAATATATATACCGTATATATATATATATTTTATATATATATATATATATATATATTATATATATATATATATACATATATATACAGGGCTATTCAAAATGATTCACCTGATTTCAAATGAGAATATTTTTTAATGTTACAAATACAGTGTGATTTGTGATACATCAACCAAAAAAAAACTGTCCAAATTTGTCTCTCACCTCATAAATGCTCTATGTGACTTCCCCTAGTTACACGAGCAACGTCGACACGATAGTCGAATTCCTCCCATACTCGCTCCACCCTGTCCGTTGTCACTGACTCTACGGCAGTAACAATGCGAGTTCGGAGCTCATCCAAAGATGTGGGCAACGGTGGCACGTACACAGTATCCTTAACGTACCCCCAAAGGAAGAAGTCGCACGGTGTAAGATCCGGCGACCTAGGGGGCCAGCTGTGGAGCACCAAGTCATGGGGCCCACGCCATTTTCACACTGACTGTTTGTTGCTAGGCTAGGCCACGGCGTGACTTTGGAGCCCTCTCGCGGTGATCTTGTAAAACTCGGAGATTTCCTTTCATGTGGTGTATGCCCAGTTGATGCACGGTTGATAGGTACGGAAGTATTCTCAGTTGAAATCGGATGAATCACTTTGAATAGCCCTGTATATATATATATATATATATATATATATACTGACGATTGGTTAGGTTAAGTCGTAATATTTTCGTTAGTTTTAACGTTTTATTTGATGGATTCATTTGAAAAATGTCTCCTAAAGATCCTAGTGCAGTTTACTTTCCCCAACTTTGACCTAGTGTAGTTTGTGTCCCCTTTTGCGTCAGGGGGACGTAAACTACACTTGCTCCGAGTTTTATTTTGGGGATTATAACTAACTTTTCTTTATAACCGAGGTTTTTTCGTATAACTTAGTTTCGTACAAAGTAATAAAATGGGCATCAGCGGTGCATGTGTTGACAATTCAAACACGCGAGTCTTGAAACGAAGTTAAAATATATTTTCTCTATACGTTAGATATGATTCGTTGCTGCTGGTGGGAAGGGAGGCGGCTGCATATACAGGGTGCTTCAAAATGTTACCACTTAGTATGGGCGTGCTTCAAAAAATATGCTTAAATACGGTACTGTTTACTTATTATTATTAAAACACAGGCAAATAAACACGCAAATTATACTTACAAACAAAAAACGGAGCTATTGAAGAATAGGGACCCCAGCCTTCTTTAGTTAGGCTTATAAGGCTAACTAACGAGAATATCACGACCTAACCTAACCAATCGTTAGGTTAACTGTACGCCCTTGACGATTGGTTAGGTTAGGTCATGATATTTTCGTTAGTTAGCCTTATAAAGCTAACTAAAGAAGGCTGGGGTCCCTATTCTTCAATAGCTCCCAAAAAACAAAAACTATAAGTGCTAAGCAATGACATATTAGCGCCATATAAGTGGTAACTTTTTTTAAGCACCCTGTAGTTGGCCATATTGAAAAAATGAATTAATCATTACTCTCTAAATGCTAGAGCGGACCGAAATTGGTTGAATTGGAATGCATTATGAAATACAATAGAAAGTATTACTAAAAGACATCAGACTTTGTTTTGTGTTGTTTCTAATCTTTTACTTCTGATCAAATAGAGTCCGCTGTTGTTCAGGGGCTATCCGCAAATTACGCAAGTGATTGAGAAGGTCAAAATGGCAGGTTGGAACATTCAAAACTTGCGGAAATCCGCTTTATTTACATAATTTGTGGATGGCTTCTTAGCAATAAATGATAAATAAGGGAAAAAACTAGTTTAATTTTGAATATTGAATAGAACAGTTATGTAACACTGCCATATTTGCACTGTTCTATTAGTTATTAACGAAGTCTTTTCGGGGTGGGTCAATAACTAAGTTTTTTTCCCCCCAACTGTACCAACACCGGAAAAAGCGACCAGTAACGTCGTTGGGGGTCACCAATTCTAAATGAAGAATAACTGTATTGTAGGAGATTTTAGTAGACTGTAACAACCCATCAATAAAACTTTTAATTTGCTTATGAATATTGAAGAAAACCTCTCCTCAAGACAGTGACTTTACATAAATGTAGTTCGGAAAGTATCAAGAAAGTAATTTGCCCTTTAAATATTAATTTTGTGTGATTCAATTAAAAAGGAGGATCTTTTGCGTTTAACGGGCTTGGTTGACCTTGGTTTTGCTTCCGCCCGAATTGTCAATTCTGACGAAGGTCAAGCTTGTCACTCCACCTTAGACCTACAGTTTAACGTGAAATCCGAACCACGCCCCACAAGCAGCCCAGCGTTTTAACCACTGGGTTACCCATGGTACCCAGTTATCTACCGATTTCTTTAATGTGTGGAAGGATGAACAGCTGGGTTTTATTGCGCGCCGCCTGCCGTCACCGGGTCTCGATCCCGGGACCGATGGATTTGTAGTCAGCGATGCTAACCACTACCCCACCGAGGGGCTGTAAAAGAAAATTTTATAAAAACTTGTTTTTGAGTTTGAAAATAATAAATTTATTGAGAAAAGTACATTTTAGGGGGAAGAAATTTATTACCTCACCTAACCGGAGAAGCTCCTATATATAATAAATTTCGCCTCCCTAAACTGTACTTTCATGAATAAATTTATTATTCTCAAACTCCAAAAAGTTTTTGTAAATATTTTCACATCCCGTTCAAAAGAGAGAGAGAAGAGAGAGAGAGAGAGGAGAGAGAGAGAGAGAGAGAGTTACAAGGAGTTACAAGGAAAAGAAGTACCTCAAAAGGCCTTGCGGCCCATACCGAGGAGGTACCAATGGCAACGGGTGCCAGGGAAAATTTTGTGAAAGTTTATTTTTCTTTCAACTATCCTAGCAGTAGTAGAAAACTGGATAGAAAAGTAGAAGGCTCTCTCCCCACCCTCCGCTCCCTGCCAGAGGCAGGTACGGAAAAAGGTTGAAGAAAATACCTTGACCCTGGAAAAGTAGCCAAGGAAATTTTACAGGAAAGTGGAGAATATATAAATAGCTCTATATTTAGCTTGCTCACAGAGACACCGAGCAAGCGAACTCCTGCAGAGTTTTCTGAGGTTTTAATCTTAAACTATGAGTGTGTTCAGTACTTTGTCTAGCCTATTTTTAAACAGATTTACACTGACTGGAAACAACCTCTCAGGGAAGTTGGTTCCAGATATTAACTATTTTATAGGAAAAGAAATTTCCGCAGACTGAGGTCCTAAATGTCTTTACACACTCAAATAGTGTGCAAGATTTGGTCTACCCTTTTCTTGAACTGATCCACAGAGGAACTGTTCACAACTTCCGAAGGTAACCTGTTCCATGTGTCACAGATCTTATATGTAAAGTAATTCCCAGACACACTAGTCCTAAACCGTTTCAAATCCAACTTCCAACCATTGTTGCGAGTTGGGTTATCATTTAAACTAAACATACTTCTAAAATCGACATCGTTGAACCCGCGTAAGAGCTTGAAAACCTCGATCAGTTGACCGCGCAGCCTCCGAGTTTCAAGCGAAAACAAGTTCAGGGCGCGTAACCGTCGATTGTAGCCCATATGCCTAACGGAAGGGATCAACTTTGTGGCCCTCGCCTGCACTCGCTCCAGCCTCACAATATCTTTCCTGAGGGTGGGCGACCAGAACTGCACAGCATACTCCAGGTGCGGCCGAACAAGGGAATTGTACAGTGAGAGCACAATCTCCTTGTTCCGAAACTGAAATTGCATCCTGATATAACCCAATAGTTTCTGGGCTTTCTTTTCCACCTCTACACACTGTTTCGTAAACTTAAGGTCGCTGCTAATTAGCACACCCAAGTCCTTTTCTAAATCAGTCACCTCGATATTACTACCCAACATCGAGTAGTCCGACTTGGGATTGGCGTAGCCAATGTGCATCACTTTGCATTTACCCAAGTTAAACGGCATTTGCCATTTTTCGGACCACTCTCCTATCCTACCTAGGTCCGCACGTAGTTCCTCGATCGCTTCGGGCGTCCCAACATTGGCCCCAAGCTTGGTGTCATCAGCGAATTTGGCGATCCGACTGACGATGCCACCGTCGATATCATTTATGTAAATGATCAACAGCGGCCCCAAAACGGAACCCTGAGGAACCCCACTAGTGACCGAGGCCCAACCCGAACTAGCACCTTTAATTACAACCCTCTGCCGCCTATTCTTCAGCCAGTTTTCAATCCACCTACCTATTTCCCCACCGATACCCAGCGCGCGCACTTTCGCCATTAGCCGGCGGTGAGGTACCTTATCAAAGGCTTTCTGAAAGTCGAGATAAAGTATATCAATCGCCCTACTCTTATCGTACTCACCCAACATGACGTGGAAAAACTCGAGCAAGTTGGTGAGACACGACCTATGCCGTCTAAACCCATGTTGGAGTCCCCAAGCAGCTTGTAGGAATCCAAATGGTCAACGATCCTATCCGCTATTATCCCCTCTAATAATTTACCTACAACTGAAGTGAGACTAATGGGACGATAGTTCCCTGGACTTTCGTGATCCCCTTTCTTAAAGATAGGGGTCACGTTGGCTTCCCTCCAGTCACCAGGCACCTGGCCTGTCTCCAACGATTTGTTGAAGACTGTAGCCAGGTGGGGAGCCACCTGGTCGCGCACCTCCCGCAACATTCTGGGGAGAAACTGGTCTGGCCCAGGAGCCTTAAACGCGCTCAGTTTGTCTATTCTATCGGCAACGACTGTCGCGGTACATCGAACATTATCCAGGCCAGCACCTTCGTGCCTCACACCTGGCTCGGGGATGATGCGGGTGTCCTCCCTGGTGAACACTCCCGCAAAGTACTCATTAAGCACATTGGCGATGTCCGCGTCCGAGGTCCGCAGAACGCCGCTTCCGTCCTTTAACGGACCTATCATGCTTCTAATGGGCTTTCTACTATTAACATAACTGAAGAACTCCTTAGGGTTCCCCTTGCAGAGGCTTGCCACCCGTAGTTCTTCGTTACGTTTCGCTAGCCTAACCTTCGCCTTCACTTCCCTACACAGGCGGACATACGCTAAAGTGTTCTCATGGGAACGATTGGCTTTCGCCCTCCTATACGCTACTTTCCTATTTGGGATAGCCGAAGCGATGTCACGATTGAACCACTTAGGCTGCGTTGAAGCAGGGGTGACCGGTTTTGAGGGTATGGCAGCAGACTGCAGCACCATAAACTCGTCCCGGAATGCACTCCACACTCCCTCAACATCGCCGCCGACCTCGAACCCCATATCTCCTACGCTATCCCTGAGGCTAACAAAGTTCGCCCGCCGGAGATCGAGCTTACTGCCTCTCGAGTTACTACGCTTCACCCGAGGGACGCACACACGGAACCTAATAAGACTGTGATCACTCCCGCCCAACGATTCGTCAACGGTGAGGCCAGTGACGAGGTTGTCTTCGGTCGTGAACACTAAGTCTAGAACGCTTTCGCCTCGTGTAGGCTCGTTGACCCACTGAGTGAGGAAGTTCTCATCAGCAAAGTCAACTAGCCTCCTCCCTTCAGCATCGGCAGTCCTGTTTTCCCACTTTATGCCGCGACAGTTGAAGTCTCCTAAAACTACACACACCCTATCCCCTAGCAGGCTACTGAGTTCGGTGTACAGGGCTGTATCCTCCTCGAGGAGGAGATGCGGAGGTCTGTACACCAAGATTAACCTATAGTTCGTCCCTCTCACGTTCAGATCGACGCCAAGCAGCTCCCGTTCCGACCGGAACTGGCAGTCAACCGGACTCAACGTGTCTCTGACGTATATTAGTACCCCACCCCCCTCCCCACGGGTGCGGTCTTTGCGAAACATTCTATACCCGGGAATTTCGAACTCCCCAACGTAGTCCCTACGATCAGTATGAATCCAGGACTCGGTGATAGCAACGATATCCTGGTATTCTGATGCTAAGAGCGCCCGTAGCTCGCGAAACTTGTTCCTAATTGACCTAGCATTAAAAAGCATTGCACGGAGGGAGCCTTCCCTATTCTGACCGCCCCCTAGCACGACCCGTTTCCCGAACAGCCAGGGCTGTCGGGAGTTGAAGAGCCCCTCACTAACGAAGGGGCAACTTCCGCAGGAGACTGAGCCCCCTCCAACGTAGGAGGAGGGTCACCCACCTGTACTTCGACGCACCCTTCAGTTGAAGGTACGTCCGCCACCGGCTCATCCTCATCTCTCCCCGGTGGGGGCCCATCATCTCTCCCCGGACTCGACCTCACCATTCTGTATAGGTGCCGGTCGAGCAGCGCGCCTAGCACACCTTTACCCTTGTTATTGAGGTGGACACCATCCCTCTGGTAAAGGTCCCACCTACCCGAAAATGCATCGAAGGGGTCAATAAACTTCACGCCCAGCGGAACGCACAAGTCTTATACCCTCTCGTTGATGCCAATGACCTTACTGGGCGCGTGGTCACTGGCATTCATTCGCGGTAAAATACCCATTAACATTCCCCTGTCTGTCTTCAGTTTTAGGTCATCCGCAAGAGACATGATCTCGGTGATGATCCCTTCCGTAAGACCTACCCCACCGCCTTTGAGGAACAGGTCATTGCCACCAGCGTGGACAACGATCGCAGTCCTCCGACTAGCCACGCGCACCTTCTCTACCTCCTTCCTTAAGTGCGCCGTTCCCCGCCCAGGTAAGCACCTTACCTTCCTCCCATCCCGGTTTGCAGAAGCAAAGTACTTCTCCTGGCCCCTGATCTGCGAGTCCCCAATCAAAACGGTGTCTTCCTCCTTCGAGCACAGGAGACTAAAGCGGTTAGAGGTCTTGACAGGGGCAACTGGGGTCTCAGGCTTCGGCTTCGCAGCCTTCTTGCCCGAGACCTTTCGAAACCCGTCGCCACCCATACACGCAGTTACACCACCCGACCCACCCCGACAGGTAGCTACATCCTTCGGTTTCTTTGGGCCATCAGCAGGCCCCTTCCCACCCTTTTTCTTCATTGGCCCCTGCCCACCCTTCTCTATCGATCCCTTCCCACCCTTCTCTATCAGCCCCTTCTTTGAGCCCTCCCTTTGTTCTAGATACTTAATCTTACAGTTTGAATCTGCTGGTGTGTTTTTAATTTGATCTTGTCCACTGGGTTGGATTTCCAGTGCTACGACCCTAGCTTCAAGCTTTTTTACTAATTCCTTCAGCTCTTTAACTTCCTTTTCGTGGTTGTCTCTAAGTTTACAAAACAAACATACACTAAGGGATGTGATATCGCTGATACTACCCTCTGGGAAGTCTACGCACCAATGATTAACGTTACATTTAAAGCATTCTGCTTTCAATTTAGCTGGCCCTGCCATATTTTCTCTTAATACTCTGAATAAGAGAGAGAGAGAGAGAGAGAGGAAGAGAGGAGGAGAGAGAGAGAGAGAGAGAGAGAGAGAGAGAGAGAGAGAGAGAGAGAGAGAGAGAGAGAGAGAGAGAGAGAGAGAGAGAGAGAGAGAGAGTTACAAGGAGTTACAAGGAAAAGAAGTACCTCAAAAGGCCTTGCGGTCCATACCGAGGAGGTACCAATGGCAACGGGTGCCACGAAAAATTTTCTACACCCTCAAATAGTGTGCAAGATTTGGTCTAACCTTTTCTTGAACTGATCCACAGAGGAACTGTTCACAACTTCTGAAGGTAACCTGTTCCACGTGTCACAGATCTTATACGTGAAGTAATTCCACACACACTAGTCCTAAACCGTTTCAAATCCAACTTCCAACTATTGTTGCGAGTTGGGTTATCATTTAAACTAAACATACTTCTAAAATCGACAATGTTGAACCCGCGTAAGAGCTTGAAAACCTCGATCAGTTGACCGCGCAGCCTCCGAGTTTCCAGCGAAAACAAATTCAGGACACGTAAGTGTCGATTGTAGCCCATATGCCTAACGGAAGGAGTTAATTTTGTGGCCCTCGCCTGCACTCGCTCCAGCCTCTCAACCCGACGTGAAAAACAGTCCAAAACGCTGGCCCGTGGTAAAAAAAATAATTTAAAACGTCTTTTATTGTAACACGCGTAGTATTAGAAATAAATTAAACTAATTTAAGGCGATAATTAGGGCGGTCAAAAGTCAATAAAGTCAAATTGTTTCCTATGGGGCACTTTTCGCTGAAACGACTGAAAATGCAATAAAAACATCTTTAGGGGGTATATTACCAAAGTTAATAGGTCAACCAAAAGTCAACTTTTACCTGTTAGGTCAAAAAATAGCAATGAGGTAAATAAAGTCAATTTTTTGGAATAAATAATTAAAATAACTAAAAATTGGCATCATTTTGGTTAACTGGCAACTTCGCTGCTCGTATTTGTCTTATTCAGTTATGTCCGTTCTGGTTTTGGATGTGGTTGTGTTGTATGTATTGTGGTTACTGGTTACCATTTTTGATTTGTGATTTCACTGATTTCGATTTCTTTTGATTTCAGATATTTAAAATGCCAAAAGTTGCAGTTAGTTCTATTGCTAAAGTGCGCGCTATAATTGCAAAATATCCTGATGAATTCATTTGTTCAGGAAAAAATGAGCTATACTGTCAGATTTGTTGTGTTGTGGTCAAGCATGACAAATCCTTTTTGTGGATAAACATCGCTCTACCCAAAAGCACCAGCGTGGTATAGACCAAAATGTGGGAAATGAAAAGACGCAAACCTTTTAAAGTACAAGTCTTCAGATTTTTCGGAAAAACTTGTGACTACATTTCTGTCAGCCAACATACCTCTTCATAAGTTGAGCAACCCTCATGTGAAACAATTGTTCTCTGAATTAGGTGTAGCAGTGCCTTGCGTGTCAACTTGCAGATCAATAGCAATGAACTAGGCAGAAAGCGAGTTAAGTAGAATAAAACATTTGCTAGAGGGTAAATTAGTTTCCCTAATTGTTGATGAAAGTGAAGTAAGGGGCTCAAAATATTTGAACATACTTGCTGGATCTATTGATGTTCCCAAGAAAACATATTTAATCAGGTGCGATGTTCTTCTTGGAAATGTTAATGCACGAACTGTCATACACAAGATTGACGATACTGTAAAAGAATTCGAGATACCAAGAGAAAATTTCTGCTTACTTCTGTCTGATGCAGCTCATTACATGGTGTCAGCTGGAACGACACTCAAGCAACTTTTTCCAAGACTTTTCCATGTAAACGTGTCTTGCGCATCTGTTACATAATTGTGCGATGCAAATAAGAGCATTTTATAGTGATGTTGACACTTTAATTGCATGTGTCAAGGCTTCTACTCTTAAAAACCAAAGAAGGAAGGAATTGTTTGCTGAAATAGGAACTCCTCCAGAACCGATTGTAACACGTTGGGCAAGCTGGCTGAACGCTGCTTTTATTATGCAGACAATTTTCCAAATGTGAAGACAATTGTGGAAAATTTTGAAGATGAAGGAATCATTGTTCAGAAGGCTAAAGAGAGTGTTGCTAATGAAAAACTGCCAAAGCAACTAATGTCAATCAAAATGAATTATAGTTTGATTGCTAGCTTAGTGACTAGGATGAAGCATCTGATTGCACCATTAGAGAGGCATATGAAACCATTTCTTCTATCAACCTTGGCGAAGATATGTGTTCAGTCAAACAATACATTGAAACAAGACTCAAGACAAATGTATTTGTGAAATAATTAACCTCAGTAGACCTGAAATCTCACCAACAGTTATGGTCAGCTTTTGCAATGTCAACCAACAACTGCCGCTGTAGAGAGATCTTTCTCCATGCTTAATAAATTATTAAGTAAGGATCGCAATTTTTGCCAGAAAATGTCGGCAAATACTTCATAATTTACCACAATCGGTCAACTGATGTAGAAGAACAAAAATAAGCAATTAAAGTATCGTTTTTATTATTGAAAGTAAAGGCAACTTTATAAGTCAATTTTTTCAATTCGTAAGGTCAACTTTCTTAATTTTTTCGGTCAACTTTTGACTGCCCTAGCGATAATTTATTCCGGCAACTACGTTATAGTTGCTATCACTAAAACGTGGTTAAATACCGTGACTCGGGACTTGTTGGGGGAACTTGATATACCGGGTTTTAAACTCTTTACTAATGATAGGTTACATAGGATTGGTGGCGGCGTTTTGCTGTACATTCGTAATTCCCTTAGGGCTATCGAGGTTAAGATAGATTTCCGGCAGCAATTAATGCGATATGCGTTGAAGTTAGGGCGCGTAGTAACTATTAGTTTTAATTTTTTGTTGTTTATAGACCTCCCGTTCAACCCCTCGATACCGATGCTAGATTTTACTCACTTCTTGGTAACTTCATTGACAATCGGAATAGTATAATTGTCGGAGACTTTAACTGCCCTAATGTTAATTACGAGACTTTTACTGGTAATGAGGAGGGTTTGAGATTGAGTTCATGGAAGATAATTTTTTACGACAGATGGTTACGAACCAACGCGCTGTGACAATATTTTACATTTGGTGATGACGAACGGCGAAAATATAGTCGAAGGTTTAGAAGTAGGCGAGAGTTTAGGATGTAGTGATCATCAAATTCTTAGGTTTAAGTTATTGATAGAAAACACCCAGGATAGTAACGTAATAGAAGTCCTGATTTTCGTAGAGCTAATTTTGATAGTTTTGCGCATAGGATGAGAGTAGTGGACTGGGATAACTTATTTATGGGTAATGACACAAATTTGCATTGGGAGGCGTTTAAAGAAAGTTTTATGAATATTGAAAGGGAGTTTATTCCTCGTAGGCCCAAGCGCGTTAGAAATCATGGTAGGCCCAAGTGGTGGACTAGGGAAATAGGCGAGTTCATAAACGAGCGTAACAGAGTATAGACTTAATAAGCGCAATGGCACGGCAGCTAACTTTAACAGATATATCGAGCTTAGACGTAGGGTTAAAAGATCAGTTAGAAATGCTAAGCGTAATTTAGAGATACTTATAGCTGCGGATAGTAACAATCCAAGAGAGTTTTTTGAATACGTCAATAATCGTAAGCCGATAAAAGATAACATAGGCCCTCTTGTGGATGTTAGCGGCGCTTTGGCTTCTGACGCTCAGGCGATGGGGTATTTTCATTAACTTTTTTGCGACAGTTTTTATTGTAGAGGACGTAAATAATGTCCCCGACGTGGACGATACCGTTCCATTTAGTAGCGAGACTATTTTGGATGAAATATAACTGTTTACGAGGTGAGATTGCGCATTATATCGATAGGCTAAAAGCTAGCAAGGCTCCAGGCCCTGACGCTTTTATCCCAGACATTTGAAAGATTTGAAAGACGTTATTGTAGGCCCCTTAACGAAGATGTTTAATCAGTCACTCGAAACGGGGATTATTCCTGAAGACTTCAAATTAGCTAACGTCACGCACATTTTTAAAAAAAAGCGACCGCACAGTAGCTAGCAATTATAGGCCCCATTAGCTTAACGTCAATTGTAGGTAAACTATTGGAATCCGTCGTTAGGGATCGTATCATCGATCACTTCGAAAGTCGAGATTTGATTAATAGTAGTCAGCATGGGTTTCGACGCCAGAGATCTTGTTTAACTAATTTGTTAAAATTTTATAACGAAATAGTTCGCGAATACGATAGGCATAGAGCGGCTGACGTTATTTATTTAGATTTTAAAAAAGCGTTCGATACAGTTCCGCATAGATTAATTGCGAAGGTTAAAGCGCACGGTATACGCGGTCAGGTAGCTAACTGTTCAGAGGAATGGCTTCGTGCTTGGAGACAGAGGGTCGTTGTTAATGGTAGTGAATTGGGGTGGTTGGATGTAGGTAGCGGTGTCCCACAGGGTTTAGTGTTAGGCCCATTGCTATTCGTAATTTACATTAACGAAATAGATGTAGGATTGACTAGTAACGTGTCAAAATTCGCGGATGATACTAAAATAGGCCGGAAGGTTGTTAACGAGGACGACAGAAATAGGCTCCAGAGACGATGTAAATAGAATTATGGAGTGGACGGATAAGTGGCAGATCAATTTAACAGACAAATGTAAAGTTTTGCATATAGGTTCTCGTAACAATAATTACACGTACACGATGGATGATAGGGTGTTAGCGAGCGTTGACAAGGAAGTAGATTTAGGCGTACGCGTATCTAAGGATTTAAAAGTTAGGAATCAGTGCCTGGAGTGTTGCGCAAAAGCTAATAGGATGTTAGGCTTCATAGCGCGTAATTTCTAATTTAAATCGAAGAATATTATATTGGCCCTTTACAAGTCCCTAGTCAGGCCTCATTTAGAAAATGCCGTTCAGTTTTGGTGCCTGTATTTTCGTGAGGATATTGATAGGTTAGAAAGGGTTCAGCGTCGTGCCACGAAACTAATTCAGTCATTGCGCGACAAGCCTTATGAAGATAGGATTAAAGAGTTAGACTTGCATTCACTCGAAACTAGGAGATTAAGGGGGGAGCTTATTGAAGTTTTCAAAATCGTTAATAACATCGAGAACGTAAATTTTTACAAACTGTTCACTTTCGGTAATAGCAATACTCGTAATAACGGATTTAAGTTGCGTGGCAGACGTTTCATTACTAATATTGTTAACAACGTCTTTACGTTTAAAGTAATTGATAAATGGAATAATCTTCCCGCGCCCGTCGTGAACTCTACCAGCGTTAGTGTGTTTAAAAACCGTCTAGAATCTAGATAGACATTTTAAAAATATTAACATTGTTTAAAATAAAATAAAAAAATTGGCAACAGGAGCTCTGGGGGTCGTAATCGGGGATGAGTCTGTTGACGTCTAATGCCAGCTGTGACAGACTAACACGAACTTAGTTGTAGCTTCTTGAGTAAACTAACCCACTTTTTGTTCTTCTTTAAACTTATTTTACTTCTGTCTTTATTGCATGTCTGTAGTTTGCATGGTATGATAGTGTTTGAGTTAAGAATGTGTTGTAATGCGTTCTTATTTTACTTTTTTCTTCTTTCACGCCTTCCAGCCTAGTGGGCTGCATCCTCTACCTCCCTATGGAGTGGAGGATCGGTCTGCAACAGTTGGAAGAATGCGTTGCTTTGAGTTAAGAATGTATTGCATGGTTTGTAAGCGTTCTTATTTTACTTCTTTTCATCTTTTTCCGGCAGAGTGGGCTCTACCTCCCTATGGAGTAGAGGACCGTCTGCAATCTTTTCTATTCTCTCCTACTATTTTTCTGACTTGTCGGCAGTGGCCGGCGGATGATGATAGTGAGTCTCTCTTCTCATTTTCTGAATGAGTGTTGACTCACGAGTGATAGGTGTTGCTACTTACTTAACCCCTTATTCTCTTCTCTTAACCCCTTACTCTTTCCTTTCTCTCGGGCTAACCTTAGAGTGGACCTTAGGGTCTTTGTTAGCCTTAGCTTCTGTAGATCTGTAGATCTTTCCTGAGGGTGGGCGACCAGAAATGCACAGCATACTCGAGGTGCGGCCGAACCAGAGAATTGTACAGAGAGAGCACAATCTCCTTGTTCCGAAATGGAAATTGCCTTATCATATAACCCAACAACTTCTGGGCTTTCGTTTCTACCTCTACACATTGTTTGGTAAACTTAAGGTCGCTGCTAATTAGCACACCCAAGTCCTTTTCACAAATCAGTCGCCTCGATATTACTCCCCAACATCAAGTAGTCCGACTTGGGATTGGCGTAGCCAATGTGCATCACCTTGCATTTACCCAAGTTAAACGGCATTTGCCATTTTTCAGACCACTCTCCTATCCTACGTAGATCCGCACGCAGTTGCTCGATCGCCTCGGGCGTCCCAACATTGGCCCCAAGCTTCGTGTCATCAGCGAATTTGGCGATCCTACTGACGATGCCAGCGTCGATATCATTTATGTAAATAATAAACAACAGTGGCCCCCAAAACGGAACCCTGAGGAACCCCGCTAGTGACCGAGGCCCAACCCGAACTAACCCCTTTAATTACAACCCTCTGCCGCCTATTCTTCAGCCAGTTTTCAATCCACCTACCTACTTCCCCACTAATACCCAGCGCGCGCACTTTGGCCATTAGCCGGCGGTGAGGTACCTTATCAAAGGCTTTCTGAGTCGAGATAAAGTATATCAATCGCCCTACTCTTATCATACTCACCCAACATGACGTGGAAAAACTTAAGCAAGTTGGTGAGACACGACCTATGCCGTCTAAACCCATGTTGGGAGTCCCCAAGCATCTTGTAGGAATCCAAATGGTCAACGATCCTATCCGCTATTATCCCCTCTAATAATTTACCTACAACTAAAGTGAGACTAATGGGACGATAGTTCCCTGGACTTTCGTGATCCCCTTTCTTAAAGATAGAGGTCACGTTGGCTTCCCTCCAGTCGCCAGGCACCTGGCCCGTCTCCAACGATTTGTTGAAGACTGTAGCCAGGTGGGGAGCCACCTGGTCGCGCACCTCCCGCAACACTCTGGGGAGGAACTGGTCTAGCCCAGGAGCCTTAAACGCGCTCAGTTTGTCTATTCTATCAGCAACGACTGTCGCGGTACATCGAACACTATCGAGAGAGAGAGAGAGAGGAGAGAGAGAGAGAGAGAGAGAGAGAGAGAGAGAGAGAGAGAGAGATTGTTTATAAGTGAACTTATTTATTTCACAATTTTTACAATACATACAACGTAAAAGTACAATTTCTGGAAACAGAGTGACTGACAGACAGAATTTTACAGTATTAGAAAACAGCGTAAAAAGAAGATTGATGTATGTATACATAAATGAATAAATGTTCGCTTGCTAAAATTGCAGCCTTGAATGAGCGCACCGTTGCCTGAATATTTCATCAGACAATCCAAACGATACCGGATTATCAGTTTACATTTTAAATTTGTTTATAAAGGGTTTAAAGGGAAGCTGCTAAAAACCCTTTTATAGATGAGGGGAAACGAGTGTCATGGCCCTTCCATCTTCAGGAATACAATGCCTCTGCCAGAAACCGAAAAATGAGTTTTGGGGGAAGTGGATATATATATTATACATATTATATATATATATATATACATATATATATATACATATATATATATATATATATGTGTGTGTGTGTGTGTGTGTGTGTGTGTCCCCCAAAAAATGCCTCTATTTTCATTTGCCCATTATTTTATACTAGATGTATATTTTATAAATGGGGTTTCTTCTACAAAAAGGTAACAGATTGGGCATTTTATTCCGCATATATGCATATACCTCCACATTTCTAATCTTTCATTACTTAACTAATAAATATTGTACATTACAACCGTTCTTTCACCATTTCATACTTGCAATAGAGATTGTAGCCAAGTAAGGCCATAGAACCCCAGATTCACGCTGGTTTCAGTAGGATGGAGCACCTCCACACACAGTTTGTGAAACTCGACACTTTCTGAGGAAGCATTTTTCCGGGCGACTAATCTTCCTTCATGAACCAGTGGAATGGCCCCCATACCCACTTGACCTCACACCACGTGGCTTCTTTTTGTGGAGTTGCATAAAGCTACAGGATCTATTCTACCAAGCTTATTCTACACTTGAGGACAAAGACCAAAGTCTATCAGATAATGAACAACATCCAGCCGAGTTATTTCCAAAAATTATGTCAAACATTTGTGTAAGGTTGAATAGTCAGAAAAAAATGGCGATGGCATTAAACATGTTTAATTAAAACTAATAAACTGTGTTTTACATACTTATTGCGTCTAGATAAGTTCTTTAGCTCAGAATATACAATACATACATACATACATACATACTATATATATATATATATATATATATATATATATATATATATATATATATATATATATATACACACACACATATATATATTATCAGTGATGTAGGTCACATCCACATCCGCATAACATCCGCACATTTTCACATCCGCATCCGCACTTTGGACTGCGGATGTCGTGCGGATGTGGACCGTTGAGATAAAACGTCATTAATAAACGGAAATTATCAAATTCTACTATATTAATAGAACTAGTTCATTGTGCGCAAAAGTGATGCAAGCGACAAGACGAGAGGCTGTTCTTGTATGAAGTTACTCTCTTGCAACCTACTTAGATCCACGTTACAAAGCTAAGTTATTTTCACCTAGTACATTAGAACGCGTTAAATCATCACTTGGCAAAGCAGTTGAAGAGCTTCAATCTCTTGAATCTGTCGCTTCGCCACCCACCAAAAGAATAAAAGTTTCAGTGACAGAACCAACACCTTCAACAAGCAAATCTATCACAGAATCTGTCTCTCAGTTTCTTGAGTCAAGCAGCAATGACGAGACCTACGCGATGTCAAAAGATGTAGTAAAAATGATCGAGAGCTATCACCAAGAAAAACGCCTGGCTGCATGTGACAATCCTGTTGGTTGGTGGAAAAATACGCAGAATATCTATCCATACTTGAGTAAACTTGCAAGGAAACATTTAGCCTGTCCTCCAACCAACGTACCAAGCGAGAGATTATTTAGCAGTGCTGGATTAATATATGATGAAAAGAGAAACAGACTGGCAGCAGAAAAGGCAGAAAAATTAATGTTCCTTAAGCATAACCTTCCTATAATTAAGTTTGAACATTAAACGATGAACATCTTAGTTTACTTTATTTTAATTACTCATTTATAAATATGCCTAATAAAAATTAAACTTAATATAAATAGTTATCAAGCTAATTAAAGATCTCTCTCTATAAGGGTGGAGGTTGGGGAAAGAGGTCGGTGGGGGTGCATTTGAGTTGCGTTCACGTCCCGCATCCTGGTAACACAATTATGGCTTCTAATTGTGGCTGAAACAACAAATATAACGAATTTATTTGCAGACGAATTCACTGATTGATTTCTATATTAGTTAGATGCTTGATATTATTTTATATGTTCAGAGAAAAGTACAGCAATTATTGTACAATTAATAATTATACTACATTATAGCTACAGCTCTCTCTATATAATAACTTATTATATACGTTAAACACAACAAATCTCAAATATATCCTAAAAAATAACGAAAATGTAGACATCCGCATCCGCGGATGTGAAAAAAATGACATCCGCTACATCACTAATATAATATATATATATATATAATATTTAGGAGAAATCCAATGACAAGGAGAAATGTAAATGCCATGAAGTCTTCTTTAATGCGCAACGTTTCGAGCAATACGCTCATCTTCAGGCTGTTTAATAACAATGTGAAATTAAAATCAATATTGAATGAAAAACAAAACAGAAAATTTCTATAACCTATTCGTAAAGACAAATTTTAAAAGACTGAGAAAAGAGGGTTAAATTCTAAGTTATACAGATTTACATATAAAAATTAAGAAGTTATTTTTAAATACATGTAGTAAATGTGAAATTAATACACTGGAAAAATTACCAATAGTACACTGGAACAATGGAACTATCTACCTTACACTGCAGTATCCGAGGCTGACTAATTTGAGCAGAGACAAAGAACGGGAAACACGAGAGATGGCGAGGGCGATTGGGGAAGGAGGGATTATAAGGAATTGGGGAAGGAGGAGGGATCATAGCAAATTGAGAGGGACGGCCGATGAGTCAACATTCAGACTAGGGGACAATGCTTTAATGAACAGCGATTCTAAAATTCTTAGTGAGTTGGGACAAGTATTACAACCAAGAATTTTAAAATTGTCTAAAGTGACATCAATTTTACATTTAATGCTGTGTTCACGAATACTCGAGGCTTCTTTAGTTTTTAAAATTTTACCTGTTCGGCCACTTATTCCCATATGCGAATAAAATCTAGCCCTGAGAGAGCGAACAGTGCTGCCGATGTAATTCCCAAGGAGACACCTGGGGCAGGTAAATAAATATACAACACCGCTACGCAACGAGTCAGGGGTTCGATCCTTCGCTGAGAAAAAG
>JAJOZX010010179.1:130000-135627 GCA_023014485.1 Bathynomus jamesi
ATATGTAATTTAAATTAGGGAGCTACTTTCCGCCCACCCACTCGGCCTCCCGACGTCATCTGTGCACAAAATTCTGAAAGTTAATTTGCAGAAAAGCTATCATTTGCAGGTTTTACATGATTTACATGAGGAAGATTTCCCTCGACGAAGTGCTGTGTGTGCTGATCTCGTAGAACAAATCTGGAGTGATAATTTAATGGACAACATTCTCTTTAGTGATGAAGCCACTTTCCATACGTGTGGAAAAGTAAATCGCCATAACTGTCGAATTTGGGCAGATGAAAGACCGAATGATTTCGTCCAAAATTGGGAGAGAGACTCACCTAAAGTTAATGTCTGGATGGGTTTAACAAAATCTACTAAGGTTTATGATCCTTTTTTCTTTGCTGAAGCTACAGTTACGGGGCTTATTTATCTGGACATGTTGCAGCAATTCCTTGAACCTCAGCTGATTGGGGATAGGATTGTTAGTACCGTCGTCTATCAACATGATGGTGCTCCTTGTCACTATGCCAAAATTGTTCAGGATTATCTAAATGGACGTTTTCCAAATCGCTGGATCGGACGCGGAAGCAACAGACCTTGGACAGCGAGATCACCAGATTGAACCCCTTTAGATTTCTTTGCATGGGGCTTTATCGAATCGCACGTCTATCAGACGAAGATTACGAGTCTTGAAAACTTACGTACACGTATACGAACTGCTGCAGATAACATAACCCCGCAAATGCTCCAGAATGTGTTTAGAAATGCTGCAGAACGATTTGAGCTGTGCAGGGATACTGATGGGCGTCACGTCGAATCCTACTCTTAATTATTTAATAAATGTTACCACTTTATCATTTTATGATTGAATTCCATATAATTTCCAAGTGCTTCACAAAAATAGATCCTGACTTTATGTACACCCTGTACACACACACACATATATATATATATACACACACATATATATATAATATATACACACACACATATATAATATATATACACACCACACACATATATATATAATATATATATTAGGGAAGAAGACAAAGAAACCAATAAACACCGTAAAACCTTTAGTCTAAGTGCAAGAGTGCTTTCCAAACCAATAAAAGAACAATAGTTTCAAGTTAGTTAAGCAAAATCAATTTTTATATATGCCATATTCTGCCTTACATCTATCTATCTATCTATAGATAGGAGTTCTTAGCTACAAGTTGAAGTTGGCTAGGTCATTCAGTTCCTAGAGTCCTTGACTGGTTGACCTCAAGTTCCATTCGGTTAGAAAAATAAAATACTTTATGAACAGTCAGTTCAGAAAGTATTGTGGTGAAACTCTTTAATGATTCAGTTCATCAGAGGAGTTTTTTAACCGACTGTATACGGTTTTTTTTTTTTTAAATCAAAGTTTCTAAATATGAGAAACCGACAGAATCCTCTAACATTACAACGTTTATTACATCACATTTTTTCTACTCATTACTTGCCTACCACTTATCGCAATTAACTTTTAACCATTTCACCGCAGACATTTAAATGACTGGCATTGAAATCTGAGCCTAAAATACGAGATTTCAGGCTCACATGATCCCGAGAACAGTTAAAATTTGAACAAAAATCTGGTGCTAAATTTAATACCATTTGTAAATGAGTCACTCGGCTAAATCCACAAACACTCTTCAGAATAGCAAGAAATCTTATTCACAAGAGGGTTTTTTTTTTTTTTTTTTTTTTTTTTACGAAATTAAATTTCATCTCCCCTTTTGACCCTTTCATTTTACCACACACACTCACTAAAATAAATAAATAAATAAATATATATATATATATATATATATATATATATATATATGATGAATAAAACCATGAAGGAAAGGAAACACAAAATGGTGCTCAAGCGCTTTCGTCTAATGACATCCTCAGTAACACTGAGTGTTCCTGAGGATGTCATTAGACGAAAGCGCTTGAGCACCATTTTGTGTTTCCTTTCCTTCGTGGTTTTATTCATCATAAATATTTTTCACGTGTTACTTTCGTGAAATAATTTTCATATATATATATATATATATATATATATATATATATATATATACATATACATATACATATATACATACATATATATATATATATACATACATATACATATATATATAAACTTTTACACCAGCGTCTTATTCCATAACCGTCTAAGGTCACTTAAAATAATTTGAGACACCTGGTTCCTTTTGCAGATAAAACGTAATTTCAAGAGGTTCAGATCCTACAAATTACTTTTATGTTTAAAGTTTATATTACGTAGTTATTAATACAGTCAATATAGGTAAAAAAAAAAAAAAAAACGACCTTGGGTTAAGTTTAAGAGAGACTATATTTACGTAAGATGACTGTATATTAAGTACCCAGATCTAAATTTTATATATATATACTGTATATAAAAAAGATGACTTTGAAAGTGGGTCAAAATGCCCGAATAAAGATATTATACGAAATTACGGTCAAGCGGAGCGTTCTTTACCCCTCGTATAACTCAAAAGCATTGCATTCGAACCCCGTATAACTGTTTTACTATTAACATACAGAATCCATTAATTAAAGAGTTTCCGACATACATACACAATTATATATATATATATATATATTATATATATATATATATATATATATTAGGGTGACAATAAAAATCGAAATTTGGAGTTTTTTATTGGCCATTTGTTCAATGCTGCTACTACATGAGAAAACAATGTACTGTAAATATTAGGTCATTCAGATAATATTTAAGGGTGTCTCAAGTGAGGTAAATAATTCTCCTTATAACAAAAATTAATTATTCATTACCTAGTAAAAATAAATTAATTTTTTTTTAATTAATGTAAATAAACGTTAGTTTTAGTTCATAAGGTTTAAGTGCAGGCGTACTCCAATCGTAATAAGTAAATAATATATTTACAATATTCCAGGGTGTCTTTCATTCAATAGTAGACCACCCATTAATTCTTGCTTTTCCTCAAGCCATACCCCTTTTTCAATGTACCAGGCTGAGACTTCCTATGATCCTCAACAGCCTGCAAGAGATGTTGGCGCTGTTCTTCATTCTTCGTAATCTTTGTATTGAAGGCCTGGATCAAGGCAATTCCCCTCTCTGCCATGTCATTGACGACTTTTAGTCCTTCAACTATAGTCAAACCAGTCTTGAAATCTTCGTCGTCCGGCCAGGTCTCTGGTTCCTTGGACAAGAAACCATCATTAATTTTTAGAAGTTCAAAGAGAAGCTTTGATCCTTTCGAGGCAAAGTCCGAGAGCTGCTTTGTTGAAATGGAAGAAACATCAGGTATTGGGGCTCGCTTTGGAGGATCTTCAGCAGCTTCTTTTTCGAGGATTGATCGAGCGATATTCTTTTTCGTCGTTGCATTGATACCTTTATCAAAGAGTGCGAGACCAATCAAGTACTAGCTGAGGTACCATAAGTGACGACCGAGGACACTAAGGCAGGATGCTGAGCTCTTTTCATCGTGGTACTTTGCTAGGTCTTGAAGAAGCTTCAAATCGTTCGCGGGAGCAGATGAAGGACTGCTGGCCGTGAACCACGCGCTGACATATAACTCCAGGGCAAAAAATACAAATCGTTTTAAGCCAGACATTTCACGAGTTGTAAGTCTGAACTGATGGGAAAGCAGCAGGATTTTTAATGAATAAATTACTTTTGCCACCCAACGTGCTCGGTGAAGTGCTCCAGGTCGCCGAAACCTAAAGTTAGGTAAATTACCTCCAAGGATTGTAATCGCAACTCCAAGAATTCACGGTAATCATCCCTCGGCTGATGTTTTGTCAGATATAGATTCCAGCCCCCTCTCGACGGCCCGGTATATATATTTATATACTCGTATATATATTATCATAGGAAATCAAATTCAGTTCCAAATTTATATAATTTAAACATCAATCTATGCCAACAATTAATGAAACTTTTCTAGAACAATTTCCAATAATAATATAATCAATGTATCAAAATAAAAATATTACCTTAGATATCTTAAAAGAATCGGGAGAGAACTTCTAAGCGTTATTTTCAGTCAGGCAGTCGTATGCAAAATGAACTTGAAGCACCAAAAGCTGATCATCCAAAGATTGATACACATCATATTATTTAACGATTTATTTATGAAAATTTTAATTTAATGAAATAAATTAATCGATTTGCGTAATCTATAGTATGAAATAAAGGAAACAATTCTATTAAATTATATAATACACTTGCATTCTCGAAACATTTTGTTTTTGAAGCGTTGTCGAAACTAGTTCATTCTTGAAATTTCTTCCGCGCGACAGTTTCATTCATGTGACTCGAGGCACCCCTAAATGCTTTCCGAATTCCATGAGATTTCGTCTACGGTGTTTCCTCATAGGGTGGCAGCATTGGACAAATGGCCGGCAAATTTTTTTGAATTTCAATTTTATCCCTATAAGAAGTTGTCACCCTAATATATATATATATCAGACATGGGGTCATTATCATTGCAATGGTAATTAATTATAATTAATTACAAATCTCTTGTAATGATAATGTAATAATGAAAGAAATTTCGAGGCAATAATGGTAATGATAATGGTAATGAAAGGTCTGTAATGAATCATTACACATCATTACATTTTCATTATAGTGTAATTTCAATATATATTTACAGTATATATATATATATATATATCGGTTTTTTTTTGCAAAATCGGTCTTTTTGCAAATTCTCCGGTCAGTTTGCAAAGAAACCAAAACAATAGTAATTTTACAAAATTACTAAATGTTTGAGCACTTTACACAAACACAAAAATCGGTCAATTTGCAAAAAACACAAAAATCGGCCACTTTGCAAAATCACCAATAATCTTGTCGGTATATTTGCAAAATCTCTCGTTGTAATACTGTAGAACCTTCTAGCTCCTAACCTAACCATAATGACACTGTTGGTTAGGTTAGGTTAGGAGCTAGAAGTTTCTACGACATTAGAACAAGAGATTTTGCAAATACACCGACAAGATTATTGGTGATTTTGTAAATTGACCGATTTTCGTGTTTTTGCAAAATGATGAAACATTTAAAGTCATTTTGTAAAATTACTATTGTTTTGGTTTCTTTGCAAACTGACCGGAGAATTTGCAAAAAGACCGATTTCGCAAAAAGACCGATTTCGCAAAAAAAACCGTAACATATATATATATAAGATGAATACCAGGAATACAAGGAGAAAGAGGAAGATACCAAGAACACTAATGAAAACTCGTCGAAGACAAAAAAAAAAACACCGTGTAGGGAAGAATCGTGGTGCAACAAAAAAAAAAAACAATTGAATCACATAGGGCTCGTAAGGAGATTAAACGACGGGCCATATGTGAATACTATAAAACAGGGTCGTGCATATATGGAGGAAACTGCAGGTACAGTCACCCAGAAAAAATCTTGGATATGATGAGGAATGGAAAATACAGATACGGACAAAACTGCCACTCTTTCCCCCTCCTATGTGCAGACGGTCACTGACAGAGAGAAAATGCCTAATATAGAGTGCCCATACTTTCACAAAGGGTACCCAAAAAAGAGAACGGGGAAGAACAGACCCTATCCGTATCAGAAGTAACAATAGGAG
>JAJOZX010010180.1:0-27500 GCA_023014485.1 Bathynomus jamesi
TCCCTACAGAATCGCGACATTCTTAAGGATACACACAGACACACAGAGCTCATCGCAGCACGAACGCGCGTATCACGACATTAGCAGTGTCGCGGTGGTTTATCTTTATAAATGCTATCTTTCATCATGAAAAAAGGGAATTAAGGTTAGGCTAGGTTAGGTTAGGTTACACTAGGTTCGGTAAGGTTTGGTTAGGTTTCGTTAAATTTATTAGGATTTTTAGACTGGGTAAATGTCACGTTACAGAATGGTGAAAATGTGTGAGAATGTAGCGGTTTCGTAGGCTAGCCAAACATGTGTGTGTGTGTGTGTGTTATTGGCTACCATACAGAACCGCGACAATCTTTAGGCTACACAGAGAACCCATTGCGACATTAGCAGTGTCGCCGTCATTTCCGACTTTTTTTTTAATCAAAATCATTAAATATCATGGGAAAAAGGGGAATATAACGAAGGTTAGGTTAGGTTCAGTTAGGTTAAGTTAATTAAGTTATTTAGCTTAGGTTAAATGTCGTCATCAATAATTGAAAATGTCACTTTTTTGTAAGGTAGCCAAACATACGAGTGCGCGCGCCCCCCCGCGTGTGTGTGTGTGTGTGTTTGTGTCTGTGTGTCTGTGTCTGTGTCTGTGTGTGTGTGTGTGTGTATAACAAGTATTAAATTATAAACGGCAACCTTAAAACATAAATTTTGTAGATGAAAGTTAAGTGATTTTAAAAATCAGAATTTAATTTTCGACACCATTTTTACACCATAAATTAATGGAAGAAGAACAAAACTGAATTTTTCCTTTGGGAAATTATTACTTGGAAAAATAAGGTCTTAAAATTAAATTTAAAAAGAAGGAATGGACAAGCTATTAATTATACAGCAATAAAGTTTTTATTAATTACGATTATATTTTTATTATTGTCTATTTTGTCAGTAATTTTATTATACAGTGTGTGTATATATATATATATATATATATATAAAATTAACAAGCTAAAATGAAATAAGGTACATACTGTAAGCATCCGGTGTGCTGTTGAGCATAGTATCTATTACATATTGTAAAACTCTCATGAAGCCAGAGGACCTTCATAAATATACTTCAGATTTAATAAATTAAGATAGGGTCTAAAGATGTATTTATAAATTCCTGCCTGGGTGTTTGGGACCAATTAATGTGAAAGAATCAAGTTTCGCAAAGTCTGGAAATTTAACCTTCTTGAAAAATTGTTTATACAGTATAATGATTGTGGTCGGGAATGATCCATTAATTTTCTCTGTTTATTTGATCTCTTCTGAAGGTCGATCATCAATCTAAGTCGTTTTTACAATATAAAGGAATGCTCTTTATAGAGGATAGTACCAAAACTTTCCACTGATTTTAAATGTAGAGATTTCTCGATAAATTTCGAAATATACGTTGAGATTTGATGATTTTTCTCTGCATTTTTTATTTTTTTCTATTTGTATATAATAATGGCTGCGATACTGACTTGCAATTACTTTGCAGAAATTCAACCGTAACTTTGCGTTTGGTTTTATGATTTCTTCGATATATATATATATTATATAATATATATATTATATTATAATTATAATATAATATTATATATAGATGTGTGTATGTGTGTGTGTGTGTGTGTGTGTGTGTGTGTGACCAAACTAAACACAGTGTTTTGGTTAAGACAGGTTAACCCAAAGAACTAATGGCACTTTTAGTTTTGGTTTCACTGATTAGCAAGCAATTCAGTCTCTTCACTCAATTATGGAAAATAAATATATAACGTTAGTGTTTTAGTTGTTTGTGTGGGCGCCGACCAATAAAGAAAGTCTCTTCCTAGTCTCTATCATTCTCATTTCAGTTTTGGTCCAAGAATGAAAGATCCAAAAGTTGAAATCTCAAAAGAGTCAATTCGCAAATGGATCCATTTCATTTCCAACTGTAGGATTGC
The DNA here is from genome assembly GCA_023014485.1 of Bathynomus jamesi. Classification (NCBI taxonomy): domain Eukaryota; kingdom Metazoa; phylum Arthropoda; class Malacostraca; order Isopoda; family Cirolanidae; genus Bathynomus; species Bathynomus jamesi. Next base: position 1,944 of record JAJOZX010010180.1, read on the forward strand.
GTCACAGCCCTCTTTCAATCTTTCCCCAAATCCAAAATTTCCACTTCGAGCATTCCCATTTCGGGCCGTGAATAGGAATAGGAATAGTTCCTCAAACAGGAAGCAGTCACCCAAGAGTAAATATTAGGAATGCGAAAAAAAGAAAATCGTTCATTCCTCATAACAAGTGTCGGCATTGTAAAATTGGAGTTTATTGATAAATATAAAATAAAGAATCTGGAATATATAAATGAAAAATCTAAGTTAGGTTTAATAGAAGTTAAAAAATTTGCATAGACCAAAACGACACTCATTTACGTGAAAATAGTACGACGGCGCAAAACGCCTGCGTACCTACGCTGGATTGAGGTGGCAAACAGCCAATAGAGATTCAGTATCGTGGTTACATGATGCCACACCACGAAGTTGTCCAGTCAAGAACAAATTACCTACCACGCGTTGTTGAGCCCGCTTTTCGACCAATTAAATTACAGAGAAATAATGTAATGTTTGGTAAACAATAGATTTTTATAAACTGAGAATTTATCAAGGATAAATAGGCTTCTTATGGTACTTAAGTAATATAAACTAAGTAGGAATTTAATAAAAGTCATAAAAATAAGATGTGTAAACTTGTGTAGTTCCAGGTGCGCGAGGAAAAGAGAAGAGAAATGTTGTGCTTGTATCCCGACGCAAGATCGAAATCCGATCTCTTCTGAACGAAGAAACAGGAGCATCGGTGAGAGACCAAAGACGAGACCTTGAGAAAGGCGTAACAGTTTTGTGTTAAGGAGATCCCACTGGAGTCTAAGTTCCTGTCGCTCCTCTGAAGAATCTAGGATTCCTCAGAGGAATATGTCCTATATGACAGTGGTCATATATGGACATAAACCTAAATACCGATTCATTCACAATGTACTGTTTTTACTCGTTAATGTGACTGTAATTAAAAAATAACAATTTTTTCTGTCGTTTTACTCTGATCCACGAACCGTGTAACGAGTACCTATTGAAGATTAAAAACTCGAGAACTAGTAACACCGGCCACAAAGAGTAAAATTGGCAACACAAGTATGGCATTTAGGACCGTAGTTCATTTTTTTTCTTTCTTGCATTTGTTTTATGGTAAATCAAGTGCAGATAAAAATAGAAGTAGGCCCAAATTCCAAAATAAAGGCGCGGCTAACATCCGAACAACATCGGACCTACTCTCCTGAGGAGCAGGCAGGTGGGAGTTAATCAAATTGTAGCCCAACGGAACCCTAATACCAGGTATGCTGATAGGCCCAAATTTGCAAGGCTGATACATGCTCCGTAGCGATACCACAACTGTGTAATAAAATTATAAGGTATAATCCCGCTCCCCAAAAAGGAGGGTGTAAGAATAAAGAAGGAACTACAGATTTAACACAAGGATTTATCACAGTAAAGCGATATATCGTACAGAGTCATAACATATTTTCCTAAATAATTTTTTGTCGTTTTGAGAAAAACAAAAAAAAGGGTTCTAAATTAAAATACTTATTTGCAAAAATTCATATTTTCCTAAGTCATATCACCATTATAGTTCATTCTACAAGGACGAAATTTGTACCAAAAGATGCGCAATTTTTTTATATGGCATTAGGAGCAAAAACTAAAAAACGTCAAAAAGTGACTTAGGAAATTATGTTTTGACGCTGACAATATGAAATATTTTAATTTCAATTTTTATTCTTCTGTGCTTACATGTAAAATATAAGCCAAACAATAGGTATAAAACAGAATAACAGACTAACATGCATATATACTGTATAATGTATATATATATATATATATATATATAATATAATATATATTATAGTTACCGGTTTATAGCGTAAAGTTGGAACTATAATAATAATAATAATGGTTAATTGATTGTTATTGATAAGGCTGGAGTCACCAGCTTGGGTCTACAGCCCAAACAAACAATATTTAATAAGGAGAGAGAAATTACTGTGTTGTTTTGTGTTTAATTAGCAATAAGGAATAGTTATACAGTCTAATTGTTAAGTACACTAATTCGAATAGGCTAATGAGATGTGCATAGGTGAACGCAGAATAAATAATGAAGCCTATTGATAACTGAAATAATGCAAGTACGGTTGGTACAGTAAAAGGATTAGGTCGTTAAGAATGAAATGCATAAAAGAGCACATAAACACTCAGATGTAAGATAAGTAAATTATACGAATGAACACAATAACAAAATGATACAAAACTACGGTATTGGTACAACACTTGAATAGGCCTACCGCGGTCTTAACGAGAGAGTTAGTTTGAAACGGTAATGAAGACCCGTTTAGGGCCTACGCGATTAGGGAGAGCTTGTGGAACCAAGACGTAACGAAACACTGTAGGCCGAGTGAGGGCCGACAAGAGGCTTACCGCGACGCTGGATAACTCTGGAGACTGAAGAAAGTTACGTGAAAGTTTGACCGTATTGTGTTTCGTCGTAGATGACTTTGGAGACTGTAGAGGGCCTAGGTAAAGGATTGACCGTATTGCGTTTCGCCGTAGATAACTTTGGAGACTATAGAGGGCCTAGGTGAAGGGTTGATCGTATTGCGTTTCGCCGTAGATGACTTTGGAGACTGTAGAGGGCCTACGTGATTGAGGATGTGCTGAGGGCCTGTTGAGATACTTGTTGAACGGGCGCCGACCGAATTGTAGTGAAGGATGAGTGTAGAGCAAAGTGGGGTTTGTGGATTGTAGCCTACTAGAAGATTTACGGAGCTGGGCTTCGAAGGGTGCTTCTCTAGTCAGACTGGCCTTTCCGGAGAGAGGATGAGTATTGAAAGCCGGTAGAAACTTGTTGAAAAAGGGCCAACGGAAAACGCCTACAGCAGTGATGTTGTTTCTTGTAGGATGAAATTGTAGAGTTGCCTCAAGTGTTGCTTCATTTCATGTATGGTTGAAGTGTGACTTGAAGGATCAGGCGATCAATCGACACTACGTCTTTGCGTCCAGCGCGATCGAGGGTGAAAGTCTTGTCACCCCTCTGCAGCACTAGGAAAGGCCCGTCGTATGGGTGTTGTAGGGGAGGGCGGATGGTGTCGTTCCTGACGAAGACGTTATTGCAGGAGGACAAATGGGCGGGGACATAAGTGTGACGATTATTGGGATGACGAGGGGAAACCGGACGAAAGTTGCGCATGGTCGTCCGTAAGGTGTTGGCATAAGTGTTTCCATCCACAGAAGAGTGTGCTCCTGACGAAGAGAAAAATTCAACGGGTAGCCGCAAGGGAGTACCGTACACCAATTCGGCCGATGTGCACTGTAGGGTGGCCTTGAAAGCTGCCCGAATTCCAAGGAGAACGAGGGGAAGGGCATTGGTCCAACGTGGGCCGGCAGTGGTCATCCTTAGGGTCGCATTCAGGTGGCGGTGTAGCCGCTCGACGAGGCCGTTGGCCATGGGCCTATATGCAGTAGTCCGGATCCTCCGGGAACAACCTAAAAGCTGCGTCAAGCTCTTCCATAGGGTGGATTCGAATTGGCGACCACGGTCAGTCGTGATTGTTGATAGGTCTCCAAAACGGGAGACCCAACCACTGACGAAGGCACAGGCGGCGGATTCTGCTTTGATGTCCCTTATGGGAATCGCCTCAGGCCAACGCGTGAAACGATCGATGCAGGTGAGGAGGTACGTGTAACCGTCGGAGTGGGGAAATGGGCCGACGAAGTCCAGATGTACATGGTCGAAACGTAGGCGTCAGGGGAAGGGGTGAAAAGCAGTTAATAGGGCCGTCGTGTGACGATAAATTTTGGCCCTCTGGCATTTTATGCAGGCACGGGCCCAACGTCTGACGTAACGGTTGAAGCTGGGCCAGACGAAACGCGAGGTGAGGAGGGCTTGAAAGGCGCGAACGCCGGGGTGGAAAAGGGAATGAAGCCTATTGAAAACACTGCGTCGGAATTCTTCGGGGACGTAGGGACGAAGCGATCCCGTAGAAGTGTCGACCGTGAGGGTCATCGTAGAAGAAGGCAGAGGGACCTCTTCCAGTTGTAATGACGTGGGCGAACTTCGGAGCTGCTGCAGTTCATCATCACGGCGTTGGGCCTCTGCTATAGCTTCGTAACTGATGACGTCATCGCTGGCCTATTGATAACTGAAATAATGCAAGTACGGTTGGTACAGTAAAAGGATTAGGTCGTTAAGAATGAAATACATAAAAGAGCACATAAACACTCAGATGCAAGATAATTAAATTATACGAATGAACACAATAACAAAATGATACAAAACTACGGTATTGGTACAACACTTAAATAGGCCTACTGCGGTCTTAACGAGAGAGTTAGTTTGAAACGGTAATGAAGACCCGTTTAGGGCCTACGCGATTAGGGAGAGCTTGTGGAACCACGAAGTAACAAAACACTGTAGGCCGAGTGAGGGCCGACAAGAGGCTTACCGCGACGCTGGATAACTCTGGAAACTGAAGAAAGCTACGTGAAGGTTTGACCGTATTGCGTTTCGTCGTAGATGACTTTGGAGACTGTAGAGGGCCTACGTGATGGAGGATGTGCTGAGGGCCTGTTGAGGTACTTGTTGAACGGGCGCCGATCGAATTGTGGTGAAGGATGAGTGAAGAGCAAAGTGGTGTTTGTGGATTATAGCCTACTAGAAGGTTTACGGACCTGGGCTCCGAAGGGTGCTTCTGTAGTCAGACTGGTCTTGCCGGCGAGAGGATGAGTGTTGAAAGCCGGTAGAGACTTGTTGAAAAGCGGCCAACGGAAAACGCAGTGATTTTGTTTCTTGCAGGATGAAATTGTAGAGTCGCCTCAAGTGTTGCTTCGCTTCTTGTATGGTTGAAGTGTGACTTGAAGGAGTGAGGCCAGCTGAGGTCGAAGCGGCGCTACCTGAAAAGGGAGAATCACGAGAAGAAGTAGCGAGCAGAGTGAGAACGACTTTCAGTGAACTCTGGCTTATATAAGCTCGAAAGCGCTAACTTTTCGCGGGCCTTTTTGGGAAAACACAAGCGTCCTTTTGTTTCTCTCTCCTTGAAAACCACGTGTGTTTTTCGATTCTTGATGATTCCCAGATATCTGCGAACGGCGAGGAAAGGAATTTCTTTGACTGACCTCTACATATATATGTATGTTTGATAATGCGACAATTAATGCTTTCCTGTCGTGAATTTTTTCTTAATAAGAAATTTTATAATATTTTTGAGAGTAAAATAAACTTGTATGAAAATAAATAGAACTGTATGAAATTAACGTATGTAAGATGTAATTATTTGAAATATAAATCACTAATGAATTAGCAATCGTTAGAGAGAGGTTGGAAATTCTCGCCTTCCTCGTTGTGTTCATTGTTTCAATTTAAATAAAAATCAGAAAATAGTGATAACAATGTTCAACAAAGTTTTTTTCCTTTTGATAAATGTGGGTGATTCTTATGTTCTGTTTTATGCTGATTACGAAAATGAAAACAGATTTTTTCTATCATCCACAGTTTTTAAGGGATTCGCAATTTAAAATCCTTTGAGATCGGGATAGCATTCCTCGATTTTCATCATAATACGAGATTTAGTGTTTGTCATTTATTTTGTATAAAATCTTTATATTATGCGTATTATTATTTATATTTGCATGTTTACGAGTATATATAATATGCATATATTTATTTAAGTATACTGCATATATACATCATAACATATATACAGGGTGCCTCAGAAGTCGCGCACCATAGGCTTTATTCGGATTTACGAGTTTACGAGTCGAAATGGTTTATAAGTGATGTTTAATTACAATATATGTTCGAGACCAAGACAAAGGTAATGAAAATTGCAAGAAGGAAAGGAGCACAAATGAACCTAACGATAGGAAATCGGACCTTAGAAGAAGCTAAGCAGTTTAAATATCTGGGAAGTTTATTAACCAACAATGGAGATTGCAATAAGGAAGTAAGATCTAGAATTGGTATGGGTAAGGTAGCTTTTGAGAGACAGAAAAGACTACTTACAGGTAAACTTAACTTGAAGCTGAAGAAAAGGTTAGTAAAGAGCTTAATATGGAGTGTGGTACTGTATGGAGCAGAAACATGGACACTAAAAACAACTGAAAAGAAACTCCTGGAAAGTTTTGAAATATGGATTTGGAGAAGAATGCTAAAGATAAGCTGGAGGGAACACCAAAGTAATGAGGAAGTACTGCAACAGGTGAAAAAGGAAAGAAGACTCATTAAGATGATAAGAGAAAGACAGAAGAAATGGACCGGACATGTGTTGGGAGGAGAAGGATTGATAAAGGAGGTGACAGAGGGTAGATATGAAGGTAGAAGGTTGAGGGGAAGGAAAAGGAAAGCAATGCTGGATGATTTGAAGACAGGCAGGAGCTACCATGAGATGAAAAAGATAGCTCAGGATAGAACACTTTGGCGGGACACATGAATTGGACCTGCCTGATAGGCAGAACACGATGGATGAATGGAATGTTCGAATAATAAAATTAATAGTATGTACAGTTAATCAAAAAGCTATCTTAAAATAATTAAATTAAATGAAGCTACATTAGCTAATGGTGCGCGACTTCTGAGACACTTCTGAGGGTGCAGTTGATGAAAAAAAGATGAAAGATGAAAGAAAAATAATAATTAAAAATTAAATTTTACTACACTTCTAAACATACATCACATAGTCGGATAATATAATAACAATATAAAACAGTATAAAATAATAATAACAACAATAATAATTACGAGTATAACACTGGGGGAACAAAAAAGTTTTTTTTTCTTGGTGCCTGAGATTTTAGACCTTATTCTGGATATTTTCATGCCACTGATTCAGAAAATATCATCCATTATGTTCTAGCAGCTCTAGTTTTTGAGATATTGCATACGTCATTACCTACTTTATTACCCTTCTGGAACGGTATTATGAGTTGCTCGTAAATCTAAATGCATCTGTATAATTAAATTGTAGCTATGATTTTGCTGATGTTGCTGTTTTGCATGTGTATTGTACATGTACTAACGTGAATTCTTTCCTGTTACAGGTGTTGACATGGCTTCATCACGAAGAAAGTGTTTAAATCATCCAGATGTGTTTTGTTTTATCTGCGGAGAGTACACATTCATTGAACAGAGAAAAACTATTACTAATTTTGTGAAAAAAGCTTATTTTGCCTATTTCAAAGTACAACTAGGGGACCAAGATAAGCCATGGGCTCCTCATGTTGTGTGTAAAACGTGTACGGAGCATCTGCGGCAATGGACCAACGGAAAGAGGAGGTGCCTGAAATTTGGTATACCAATGGTATGGAGAGAACAGAGAAACCACAGTGATGACTGTTACTTTTGTTTGGTGAATATAAAGGGCATCAATGGATGTAACCGGAGTAAATGGATGTATCCTGACATAGACTCAGCTAGATGGCCTGTTTCACATTCAGATGAGATACCTGTCCCATCATTCAGCCATCTTCCAGAGCTCCCTCAAGAAGATGATGAATCTGCTACTGACAAAGAAAGCATATGTGGGCAAAATGACAGTGATTTCGAAGGACCGTCATCAGTTGCAGAAGGTTTTAGTCAACACGAATTAAATGACCTCATAAGGTACTTAAGTCTTTCGAAGAAATCGTCTGAATTGTTAGCTTCCAGGCTGGGAGAAAAAAATTTACTGCTGCCGGGAACCAAAATCACGTTATATCGCGACAGAGAAAAGGATTTACTGCCCTTCTTCTCAAAAGAGAACGATTTAGTTTTCTGCAACAATGTGTGCGGATTGCTGATGAAAATGGGCATATCGGAATACACACCAAGTGAATGGCGGTTATTCATAGATAGCTCCAAACGGAGCCTAAAATGTGTTGTTCTACACAATGGCAACAGATACAGATCAATCCCAATTGGTCACTCAGTCGGTATGAGAGAAGAGCATGGGACAGTCGCCCTAGTCCTAGAAAAGATATCATAAGATATACCGAGACCACAATGGGTAATCTGTGTGGATCTGAAGATGGTGAATTTTCTCCTGGGCCAGCAGAGCGGGTACACCAAGTACCTGTGCTTTATATGTCTCTGGGACAGTAGAGCTAAAGATGAACACTGGGTGAGAAGACAGTGGCCTCTGAGAGAAAACATGGTGGTTGGAGAAAAAAAATATCATCAAAGAAGCTTTGGTTGACAGAGAAAGGATCATATTGCCACCACTACACATCAAACTAGGTTTGATGAAACAATTTATAAAGGCTTTGAACAGAGATGGGATGTGTTTTGGCTACATATGTAGAAAATTTCCTGCGCTGAGCATGGAAAAGCTGAAGGCAGGTATTTTCGATGGACCGCAAATCCGGGAACTCATGAAAGACCCTCGTTTCCAAGATTCAATGGACAACATTGAGGCACGTGCGTGGTCATCATTTAGTATGGTTGTGAAGAATTTCCTTGGGAACTATAAGGCCGATAACTAAGGTGAACTAGTGGAGAATATGCTCTCTTCTTTTTGTAAACTTGGCTGTAAAATGAGCATCAAACTGCATTACCTCCACAGTCATTTGGATCGTTTCCCAGATAACCTCGGTGATCTAAGCGAGGAACAGGGTGAACGATTTCACCAAGAACTAAGGACCATGGAGGAACGGTACTGCGGACGATGGGATACTCACATGATGGCAGATTACTGCTGGAGCATCCAACGCGAATGTCCTGGCACATCTCATCGCAAGGAATCTCAGAAACGTGGTTTATGTGAGATGTCTCAATGAAAGAACTTTTTTTGCCGTTCGTGTCTCAAGCTTGTTTGAATTTAAGAAATATTTTTCGTACCTTATGCTTGTTTGATGTTAATACACTATTTTTGCTGACATTCATCATACTTTTGTATTCAGTTGACAACAACAGTGATTGCCAGTCAGCAATTATATAATATATATACATTATATAGAAATATATATAGATATATATCATATCTTGATAAGCAGAGCTGATGGAGAAAACTAATGTCATTTTTAGAATCAGCGACCTCAATATACCCAGAAACAGGTCTAACATCTAAGTCACCAAAAGTTGTGTTCCCCAGTGATAATTCATCGAAAATGTGTCTATCTGTCTGTCCGTCTGTCCGCAGAAAAAACTTTTACGTTTCTGAACCGATTTCTACCAAACTTCGTATGGTGGGTGGGGTGATGAGTAATGAACGAAAATATATGTGTGACCAGACTCCCACCCCACCAATTACTGGGCCCGAAGGCCCCATCACCGCGATAAAACTATAGAAAAGAACGCAACCATGAAAATCTTGAGTTTCACATTGTGTCAAGAAGATTTGTGAAGCTTGAGATTTTCATGAATATAGTTTTATTGACCAAATAATTGAACCCCAGTAATTGGGTGGGGGGGGGGGGCCTGCTGCTACGATACGCATCGGAAGCCATGATAACTAAAAAAAATGTGACAAGTTGTATTTAAAATTTAACTGCTTCGTGAGCTTCAAGTAAAATCTGTGAAGCTGCCGTTAAAATTTAAGTGATTCGTGAGCTAACTGTAAATGTTAAACTCTGCCTTGCTTAGAGAATATCCCGGCCGTAGGACGGGTATCTTGCTAGTAATATCAATAATACAATTTACTATTCTTCTTATGCATGTTGATGACATACACCAGGTGCAACAAAAGTATATATATATATATATATATATATATATATATATATATATATATATATATATATATATATATTATATATATATATATATATATATATATATGTGGAGCTAGTTTTAGCCGTTTAAGGTGATAATGATTTAATTGTATGCAACGATTGATTTAGGCAATGACTGATTGCTTTATAATGATAGGCTGGGTTAATAATTTATATGTAATACAGTATCACCGATTGGAATGAATGGTTATTTGATTAGATCCACCATACTATTGGAAGTGACCGAAATGGCAGCGAGGGTCACCAGCTTGATTTACGCTCAAGCAAATTAATATTAAGGTTATGAAAGACACCTTACTTTTGTAGTTTATTATGAAAATAAATCCGTTATTTTATTCACTGTGATATAACAAAGAATTGACAGTAATTAATTGGTAGTTTTACGTTATGCTTATGGCATAGGCTTAGCTAATAAGATGAAATGTTAATAGCTTAATTGACACGTAATAAATAATGTAATACTCATCGATGGTATGTAAATGGCATGCGACATGTAACATTGAATAGGCCTAGTAATGATATAAAGAATGCACGTGCGTTTGGTACATTGAATGGAAACTTGACACTGATTAAGTAGGCTAAATGATTGCATGGATGCACATAGAATAATTGATGTGGCCTAATAATAATGGATTGAAATGCTTGCACAATACACAAATATCATTTATATAGACATTATGTGATGTTAAATGATTACGTCAAGAGAATTTTTAACACAAATATGACTTGAACATAATGACGGATGATACGCGGAATAAGGTATTGAAATGACACTTGAATTGGATGATAGGCCTACTGCGTTCTTTCACGAGAGTCAGTTGGAACGCGTAAATACACAATTTGGGAGTATAGCCTACCGTTCGGCGGTAGGCTAATGTAGGTTTCAAGAGTACTTACGAATATGATGTACTTAGCTTAGGGCGATGTAAAAACTTGAAGGCGGGCTGAAGACGAACCTATTACGCAGATTCGAGCTGTCGTTGTCGTTAAGCCTCTTGAGATGATGGATGTAGGCTTCGTGGAGGCCTGAGGTGATGTTACTTCTCGAGGTGCAGGCTGGCCTTGTGATATTGCAGGCGTAGGCCGTGGTGCGGAAGATATCTCGAGGAACGTGGAGAAACTTGAAGGCCGACCCGGCAAACCGCAGGCCCGAAGTGATTCCGGTTGGGCCTCGTTGATTGCTTCTGCAGGTGGTCTTAGATCTTACGTGAAGACAAATTGTAGGCCCTGAAGAAAGTAGCGGCCGTGGCCCCCGGCCAGGGGGCCGGAAAGCGGTTGGTGGACGTTCGATGGTGAGCGTACGGGTGAGTGAGAGTGAGTATAAAGTGGAAGCTCCTTTTATACCGTAGGCCTGTGACGTAGACTTCATTCTTAAGACGCTTTGTCCACGCGTCTTTTAGTTTAACGGTTTTGTTCGCTCCCATTGGGGAAAAATAGACGCTCCATTGTTTGACTTTGCCCACGTGTGTTCCAAACTGTTTTATGGTAGCGTGGAAAGAAAGTATGTCTGTCGATTTGTTGGTCTATTTCTTGTCGATACGCTACAAGTAGTTCCCTCTCAGAGACGAAGGAACGATACTGAGAAGAAATACCATTCTGTTGGGAGACCTGATGAGGCCACTCCGAGATTTGACGCTTGGCCTGGTATGTCGTGGAATTCCTGACGCAGGAAGGAATGAAGGTCGTCAGATGCTCGGAAGAGGAAACGCTGGTGTATGGGGTGGGGGTTCCGCAGGGGGTGGGGTTGGGGTACGGCAGGAATGGGGGACAGTGAGGAGCGAACGGAGGAAACGAGAGGGGCGGGGGACTGTGTTGGTGGTCGAATGCTGTGCCCGTAACTCGTCGCGTGGTTGTTCTCGTTGAGGTCGCTCCTGCCGCAGGGGTTGGACTTCGGCAGGAATGTGGAGCAATGAAGAGTGGACGAAGGAAACGAGAGGGGCCGGGGAACTGTCTGAGTTCGAATGCTGTGCCCGTAACTCGTCGTGTGATGTTGTCGTCGAGGTCGCTCCTGCCGAAGGGAGAAAAAGAAACGTCGTTCGAGTCCACGAGCAGCAGGAAGTAATCCACGGAATGATGCAAAGAGACAGTTGATGAAGGCAGGGGATCGCCAACCCTGTGCCTGAAGTGTCTGTTTTGCAGTTTGGTGCATGTGTGCGCTCTGCTCGTTGATTGAAGAATGCTTTCTTTTTAGGCCTTCCCGTAGGGAATGGGGAAGGGAAAACCCGTCGTGCTTACGGAAAAAAATTCGCTGATCAATGAGGCGCGTCACCAGATTTATCGCCAAATGATTTACCGTACAACGGCCGAGACGGGACCGTTGAATATTTTGGACGAGGTGGTGACGAAAGAATGCGCCGTTTGAAACGAATTTGGGACTGACTGCAGCGCTGGGGGGGTGGGGGGTGAGTGTTGTCCTGAGGCTGGTGAGTTTTCGTGAGTCCCTCCACGATCCGTTGACGGCGGAGCAGGACCCAATGCCAGTGGTGGCTTCTCCAAGGGGTCGCCGCGCCCCTGCCGTCAGGAGGCAGTGAGACTCGACTCAGGGGGACGCACTCGGGAATTTGAAAGTTGCGGTGATTGTGCGACGGCACATGACCGCGAGACAGTAAGGCATTAAAGTACCGCGCGGAACGAATATCACTGTTTGCAAGTAGGCCTAGTTAATTTCACTGAATTTATGAAACCGTACGTACATAGAAATTTGATATGGCTGCAGAAAATCACATTGAATTTATGAATACCGTATTTACATAGAAATTATTTAATGTGGCTGCAAAAAAATGAAATGGTCAATAATAGCTAAGCACAAGGATCGCTGTGAATAAATAACGTAAAATAAGATCGAGTCACTCCGGGGTTACACCAATTTATAGTGGAGCTAGTTTTAGCCGTTTAAGGTGATAATGATTTAATTGTATGCAACGATTGATTAGGCAATGACTGATTGCTTTATAATGATAGGCTGGGTTAATAATTTATGATGTAATACAGTATCACCGATTGGAATGAATGGTTATTTGATTAGATCCACCATACTATTGGAAGTGACCGAAATGGCAGCGAGGGTCACCAGCTTGATTTACGCTCAAGCAAATTAATATTAAGGTTATGAAAGACACCTTACTTTTGTAGTTTATTATGAAAATAAATCCGTTATTTTATTCACTGTGATATAACAAAGAATTGACAGTAATTAATTGGTAGTTTTACGTTATGCTTATGGCATAGGCTTAGCTAATAAGATGAAATGTTAATAGCTTAATTGACACGTAATAAATAATGTAATACTCATCGATGGTATGTAAATGGCATGCGACATGTAACATTGAATAGGCCTAGTAATGATATAAAGAATGCACGTGCGTTTGGTACATTGAATGGAAACTTGACACTGATTAAGTAGGCTAAATGATTGCATGGATGCACATAGAATAATTGATGTGGCCTAATAATAATGGATTGAAATGCTTGCACAAATACACAAATATCATTTATATAGACATTATGTGATGTTAAATGATTACGTCAAGAGAACATTTTTAACACAAATATGACTTGAACATAATGACGGATGATACGCGGAATAAGGTATTGAAATGACACTTGAATTGGATGATAGGCCTACTGCGTTCTTTCACGAGAGTCAGTTGGAACGCGTAAATACACAATTTGGGAGTATAGCCTACCGTTCGGCGGTAGGCTAATGTAGGTTTCAAGAGTACTTACGAATATGATGTACTTAGCTTAGGGCGTGTAAAACTTGAAGGCGGGCTGAAGACGAACCTATTACGCAGATTCGAGCTGTCGTTGTCCGTTAAGCCTCTTGAGATGATGGATGTAGGCTTCGTGGAGGCCTGAGGTGATGTTACTTCTCGAGGTGCAGGCTGGCCTTGTGATATTGCAGGCGTAGGCCTGTGGTGCGGAAGATATCTCGAGGAACGTGGAGAAACTTGAAGGCCGACCCGGCAAACCGCAGGCCCGAAGTGATTCCGGTTGGGCCTCGTTGATTGCTTCTGCAGGTGGTCTTTAGATCTTACGTGAAGACAAATTGTAGGCCCTGAAGAAAGTAGCGGCCGTGGCCCCCGGCCAGGGGGCCGGAAAGCGGTTGGTGGACGTTCGATGGTGAGCGTACGGGTGAGTGAGAGTGAGTATAAAGTGGAAGCTCCTTTTATACCGTAGGCCTGTGACGTAGACTTCATTCTTAAGACGCTTTGTCCACGCGTCTTTTAGTTGTTAACGGTTTTGTTCGCTCCCATTGGGGAAAAATAGACGCTCCATTGTTTGACTCTTGCCCACGTGTGTTCCAAACTGTTTTATGGTAGCGTGGAAAGAAAGTATGTCTGTCGATTTGTTGGTCTATTTCTTGTCGATACGCTACATATATATATATATATATATATATATATATATATATATATATATATATATATATATATATATACCCCAATATACGAGGGCCACTCAATATATTTTGCCCCACCTTTTTTTTTCTTTCCAAGTTTCCTTGTAAGTTCCAGAAATTTTGTACACAAGTAGTTACATACCATCTTTACAAGTTTTTATTTTTCCACATAGTCTCCATCCTTTCCTACGGCTTTCCTCCACCTCGAAACAAGGGCCTTTATTCCTTCTTGGTAAAGGTTCGCTGGCTTCCGCTTGAGCCACCTCTTAATCTCCTCAACAACCTCATCGTCAATCTGAAACTTTCTTCCATGAATAGCATCCTTCATTGACCCAAACAAATGGAAGTCTGAAGGTGCCAGACCCCGGGCTGTATGGAGGGTGGGGTAACACAGTCAAGCGCATTTTTGTGGTGGCCTCTCTTGTTTGCAAACTGTTGTGTGGTCTTGCGTTATCGTGCAAAAGAAGGACGTCTTCCAGTTTTCTCTCTGGTCGAACTCGCTTTATACGTCTCTGGAGTCTCTGTAGGGTGGCAATATATGAACCTTATGAACCTTATGTTGTTTCGTGCGTTGGTCTCTCTTCACACGGAGGTCAAGCTGGTGGCCCCGCCTCTAGGTCTAGCCTGGTGGAGGAGCGAGTTGCTTTCTTGCGCTCTCCACCGTACATAGCCAGGCACGCCCGGCTCATCTGGTACTGTCCTGAGCCAGGCATCCAGTCTTTTCTTGAAAACTTCAACTTTGACCCCCGTTACGTTTCTGAGGTCCTTAGGAAGCTGGTTGAAAAGTCTTGGCCCCCTGACAACCAAACTATTTTCCTTCAGGGTTGAGGAGGTCCCTTGTCGTGCCTTTAATTTGGGAACACTACACATTCTGCCTTTCCTATTTTCCAGTGTTGTTTGAATGGTAATTGGGTTTAGTTTTAAGTTTGGTGCCAGTTTTTCGATCATTTTCCATATGTAGATTATGATGTACCTCTCTTCTTCTTTCCAGTGAGTACAGATTTAGTTTACGTAGTCTTTCCCAGTAGTTGAGTTCTTTGCAGCCATCAATCTTGGCTGTGAAATGCCTTTGCGTTTCTTCTATTTTATTAGTTTCTTCCTTTTTATATGGGGACGTCAAAACTGAGCAGTATTCAAGTTTTGGTATAATCAGTGTTTTTCGCAGGGGAATCATTACTGTCCTGTCCCTTCTCTTGAACGTTCTTAGAACCTGTCCGGCGACTCTTTTTGCTTTATTTATCGCTATCTGATTTTGTGTTTCGAATTTCGCATCATCTGTCATTATTATCCCGAGATCAATCGCTTTCGTGCTTCTCTGAATTTCCTCTCTATCTGGAGCATAATATGCAGTCTGTTTAAGTTCTTCTTTTCTACCATATCTCAAGAGTTGAAATTTCTCGGCGTTGAATGACATGTTGTTGTCTTCTGACCATTTGTATATTTTGTTCGTGTCCCTCTGCAAGGCCTCCACGTCATGTACATCGCCGATTTTTCTGCTGATCTTTGTATCGTCTGCAAAGGATGTTACTATACTATTGCTGTTTACTCCGCTGTCTATGTCTGTTAGCATGATAATGAACAGGAGTGGGGCCAGTACTGTCTCTTGTGGTACTGAGCTGCGTACTTCCGATTCTGATGATGATATACCTTGAATTTTGACGACCTGCAGACGATCACTAAGGAAGTTGTAGATCCATTTTCCCATTTTGCCTGTTATTCCCATGTCTTTAATTTTATGTGCTATTATACCATGGTCACATTTATCGAAAGCTTTAGCAAAATCTGTGTATATAACATCATAGTTGTCATTGCCTTCCAATGCATCTAGGATATTGTTGTAGTGCTCTATTAGTTGTGATAGGCATGATCTACCTGATCGGAATCCATGCTGATTTTCGTTGAATCTTTCCCGTGTCTCCAGGAAATCATAAATTTTCTCTCTAACTATTCTTTCAAATACTTTGGCGAGGTGGGACGTCAATGACACTGGTCTATAGTTCTTTGCTTGAGATCTGTCCCCTCCTTTATATATAGGGACAATGTTTGCTCTTTTCAAGATGTTCGGTATTTTCCCATTGTCTAAGGATCTTCTCCATATCCAGTATAAAGGTGTAGCTATTTCATTTTTACAGTTTTTAATCAATAATGCGTTCCAATTGTCTCTGATCCCGGGCCTCTGAGTTGATTGTTTGTCCTTTCTTCATGTCTACCAGAATCAACCCTTTCACGTCCCAGAAGATGGTGGCCACAACCTTTCCTGTAGAGGGAACCATTTTGAACTTTTTCTTGCGTGGAGAGTCTGCGTGATGCCACTCCATCGATTGGCGTTTTGTTTCAGGTTCAAAGTGATGTACCCAAGTCTCATCCCCAGTCACAATTCGTGAAAGGAAGTCATCCCCTTCTGTCTCGTATCGAACCAACGACTCAGAAGCAATTTCTTTTCTTTGGGCTTTGTGATCTTCAGTCAGTTGGCAAGGAACAAACCGTGAACACACTTTTGAGTATCCCAGTTGCTAAATTATCATATTCACACTTCCTTCACTAATTCCTAGCTCCAGTGATAGCTCCTTGTATGTGACGTGCCGATTTGATCGAATGATGCTGTAAGTACGTTGAACAGTGTGAGATGTCATAGCTGATGCCGGGCGACCGCTGCGTGGTTCATCATCGAGGCTGGCTCTCCCTCTCTCCGATGAGCTCACACGTTTAGACCAGCGTCCAACTGTGCTTCGATCAACAACAGCATCTCCGTAAACGTTTTGTAGACGTTTGTGAATATTTCCAACTGTTTCCTTTTCTGTGGTTAAGAACTCGATACAGCTCTCTGTTTATGACGCACATCAATGTCAAACGCCATTTTCAAAACTGCGTTAACCATCGGTTTTATACAAGGCCGTTTAAAAGCGGTTTTATACAAGGAGGGGAGGTTCAAACTGAAAACAATCCGGTTATGTGAAGCGCAGAAAGTTCAAACTTACTGCCCAAAAGACATTTCAGCCTCATGAGCTATTATTTAGCTAAGAAAAAAAGGGTGGGGCAAAATATATTGAGTGTCCCTAGTACATACATATAAATTCCTTCCTCTACAAACATCGCATAGAACTGCCAATTACAAGCAAATTTTATGTTGTATTAACAAAACAGAGTTATATGATGAGTCTTATTAGATAATGCAAAGTAATGAGGTTACTTACATTAATTTGAAAGATATAGAAACAAAGAGAGATAAAGTACATAGAGATTATCTATAGTAAGTTTCAGACATAAGTTTAATATACTGTACATATAAAACAGAAGTTCAGGTAAGAATACTCATTCTTATTTGTTGGGATATAAGAAGTTAAAATATTAAATATCAAATAATTACGTATTAAATAACTTGCAAGCTGAATACTTTAAGAACCTTAGATACTTCGACCTTGCACATATTTACTTTTATCTTATTACATATTTCATTTATTACTTTTGTTAGTTTTGTTTTACTATATAGGAATATAGATTAATTTATTATTTTGGAAATAAAAAAGGGATACAGTGTTATGGCTTGTATGACTTGATGAATATGTCTTTCAGTTTACTTTGGATAAAGTAAAATGCCAATTTAATGTTCTAAATTCTTTTATCTTCTAATCGAGGGTGTTCTAGAGATTAGCCTAGGTCCTGTGGAGGATAAAGGATCTCGTCGCACTATCAAGAAGGTAATTCGGGTTTTACCTACCACACCTAATTAGTTTGTCGCGTAAAAGAAATAACTGCATTACCCCAGATTTACAGTGGCTTCAGCAGAATGGACATTTTTCAGTGAATCTAGCGATTTTCAGCTTTTTTAGAATGGATCTAGCGACACTCAATAATTTGATTTGGCAATTCTAACCAGAAATACTGTTAACTATTTTCACTGTGTCCAGTCAGATTTGTCCCTAATCGGCTCGTGTTTGTCACAACGCAAATCCCCCGTGACTCGTTTGTTTGTTTGTTGTACTACACAACTACATCATGGCTACTTTTATTCAGTGGCTATCAGTTCACCTTTGCATCATAATATATTTTTAACAAGAATTTTTAAGCCAGTTTGACATTTACTTTATGTCCAAAAGACAAACTTATTTGAAATATAATTTAACAATTTTTTATATGATGATCTAAGATGCGAAGCTCAGATTTTTTATGGTTTTTGGATTTTAAGTACTTACTGATCCTCTTTTTCAGATTTCTCAAAACTGTATTAAATTTGATAGATGAGTGGGTGACTGTTCATGATTAATTATGATGGGTTGATAAAATCTAACGTTCACTATCATTTATAATATATATATATATATATATATATATTATGGGGGGTCGAAACATAAAAAATCGAGTTTCTCCAATTCCACAGTATGCACGTAGTTGGAAATGATGATCTCAACATCTTGTAAAAAAAAATGAGTATATGCGAACCCCCTTACCCCTTCCATAGCATCCCCCCCCCCATTTTACTCTCTCCACAGATATAAACCCCAAATGTGACAATCATGCATTATATTAAGTCTTATTAAGTAGATTAGATTAATTTGGATAGATTATTTAGATAGAGTTTTAGAGAGATTGAATAGATTACATAGATTAATTTAGATAGATTAGATGAATTATATAAATTATTGTCACGTTTTTTTGTTTAGTTTCAAATTGTTATTTTCAGATTGTTTATGATTGAATGAGTTATGATTTAATTCCGAATGAGTTATATTAAATTCAGATTGAATGATTCAATTGCTAGAATTGAACAATTAGTTTCTTGTTATTAATGCTACTTGACCTAAATAAGTGAAATCATGGCGACAAGAAGCAAAACGTACAATTCAACATTTGGTCACCCTGCAGAATTTCCACCTTCAATGACTCCTTCAAAGGCTGACGTATTTAGGCATTATCTATTGGTAAGAAAACGAGAAGAACTGATTTCGAAAGGTTCTAGAACAGCAAAAGAATGTTACAGAATTGTCACTAAAGATGTGGAAGCCATTTGGGAGAAGTTTTCCGTTCCACATATAGGATTTGAAGGAATAGCTATAAAAGTTGAATGATTGATATAATCTGCAGCAAAGCTAAATAAAGTAGCATTAAAACAAAGAAACAACAGTTTTCAGCAGAAGGTGGAGACATTCGATGAAATGTTTGATATTTGCACTTGTACTTGTTACGATAAAAAAAATCAGTCGAACGGATTGCAGATGTGATATTAGAGTTCCAATGATTAAGTGGGAGTCTTTTGTGGGGCAGAAACAAAGAAAAAACCAACTAAGACCAATCGACAGAGTAACGACTTCCGCAAGAAAAAGGACTCACGATAGAGTTAAAGGATTAGAAAGAAGAGCCAAGATAAGCCTAAATATGAATGTCGCCTCAACCAGCAAACTGGACCCTTTACATATTATGGAAGATGAGAGCATGGAAATTGATGATGACAGCGACGATATTGACTTCGTTCCGGATTTTGAGCTGAGAGAAAACCATCAGAACAGAATTATTTATGATAACTTAACAATAACAGCAGATAGATACCGTGTAAGTTACAGAGCTACTGCAGCTATAGTAAATGCAGCTTTGAAGGATATGGGAATATTAGACGAAACCAATATGTTGGATAGGAAAAAAGTGGAAATAGAAAGAATACGTGTGGGTAAAAAGAACATAATCAAAGTGAAATCAGAGAGCACACAGATTGAAGGCATCGGATTTGATGGTAGAAAAGATCAAACTAAGACAAAGAAGGGAATGGAGTACGAAGAACATTATGTAATAGTCAAAGAACCTGGTGATGTTTACATGGATCATATAGCTCCGGATAATGGAACTGCTTGTTGTATTGCAGATGAAATAATAACTTTTGTAGTTGATTCTAATAGCAAAGAATCCCTCAAAGCTTTGCTATGCGATGGCACCCGAGTGAACACTGGCATGATTGGCCGAGTGTTAAATTGATTGAATTATATCTGGACAGGCCGGAACAATGGCTGGTTTGCCTTTTGCATGCAAACGAACTGCCCTTCAGGCACGTATATGAAGCAATTGATGGAAAAACTTCGGGACCAAACACCTTCAAAGGTTCTCTTGGAAATAAACTCCGAGAGGATTTGACCAAACTGGATATAGTTGATTATACCCCTGTAGAGGGCAACATTAAAGAAGTTTCGGCCGATATTGTTAAAAGTTTCAGCAGTGACCAAAAATATATGTATGAAATGTGCATTAGCATACAATCTGGACGCATCTCACAAGCGTTAGCCACCAGATCCCAGGTGCCCTCCATCATGCAAGATGGCTAACACGAGCAAACATCCTGCGCTTATATGTCTCTACACAGATCCAGACAAAAACATCCAAGACCTAGTAAATATTATAATGCTGGTTTACGCTCCAGGCTGGTTTTGGATAAAGTCTCATCCAAAGGAAAATGAGGGAGCATCTAATTTTTGGTATATCATGCACTTGCTTAAAGGCTTAGATAAAAAGCATCGGATGATTATGGAGCGTGTCCTCAGAAATAATGCCTATTTTTCCCACCCAGAGAATATCTTACTCTCAATGATAACAGACACAAGAAGAGAGGTCAGAGAGCTGGCTCTTCAGCACATCATTCGAGCAAGAACTAGGAGCACCAATGCGAGAAATTTTGAGCTGCCAAAAACACTGAACTTTGAAGCAGACGATTATCCTAACATGGTCGACTGGGACAACGAAACCATCACCCCTCCACCTATTTACCAGAATTTGACAAATGATGATCTTCTTAAAGTTCGAAATGAACCACTTCAGCTTATTCCTTTTCCCTGTCACAGCCAGGGAGTAGAACATGCTGTAAATGTGGTAACAGAAGCATCACAAGATAGAATTGGTTACGAAAACAGACATAAATTTATTTGAATGTACTGGAGTCGAGAAAAAGCTACCTGTGTTCCAATGGAAAGGCCAGTGGTGTCAGTAATTTACGATTTTAAATTTCTTAAGGTGAATATTTTGGTTTTAATATGCTTCAATTAAATTTCTTAAGGTGAATATTTTGATTTTAGTATGCTTCAATTGATTCTTTAAGTAATATACGGAGAAAGATTTCTTATTATATATACAGTATATATATATATATATATATATATATATATATATATATATATATCAGCAAACAACCACAGGGAAAAGGAAACACAAAGTCCGAGCGCTTTCGTGATATATTCCTCCTTGATAATGTGAATATATCACGAAAGCGCTCGGACTTGTGTTTCCTTTTCCCTGTGGTTGTTTGCTGATTAATAAGGTCACGTGTTATTGTGTGATTTTAGTGCATATATATATATATATATATATATATATATATATATATACTTACTTTAACTTTACTTACTTTACTTATATCATTAATCATTATTTACTTTAATCTTTGTCATTTATCAGGTTTTTTATTCAAAGAATTGGTTTCAATTTCATTTCAATTTAAAAAAAGGGGGGGCATATGCAACGGGTAGGGGGGGGGGGTGCACATAGCGGTGTAATTACAGTATGTTGTTTAGGGGCCCAAAGGAAACTCCGAGCAGTGTGTAGAATAAGAATACAAAATTTCGACCCCCCTATTGTGTAGTGTTCCCAAATTGAAGGCCCGACAAGTGACCTTCAAAACTGAAGGAAAATAGCTTGGTTGTCAGGGAGCCAAGACTTTTTAACCAGCTTCCAAAGGACCTCAGAAACGTTACAGGGGTCAAAGTTAATTCTTCAAGAGAAGACTAGATGCGTGGCTCAGGACGGTACCAGATGAGCTGGGTGTACCTGGCTATGTATGGTGGAGAGCGCAAGAAAGCAACTCGCACCTCCACCAAGCAAAGCGGGGCCACCAACTTGATCTTCGTGTGAAGAGAGACCAACACACGGAACATCAGCGAGGGAGGTTAACGAGGTGTATATATATATATATATATATATATATGAAGAAGGAAACCACTCTTCTTGAAGAGTGGTTTCCTTCTTCATCGTCGCAACAGTGCATTAATTTGCATCATATATATTGTGTATATATATATACAGGGCGTCCCAAAAAAATGTATACACACTTTAAATACTTATAAAGGCAGTGTTTATTAAAATACATTTCATTTTCAAAATGTAATAGAATCTACAGACATTATTTAATTGTTTTGTCAACGCCTGTTTTCAAACTGACGTCCGTTCTGGTCCAGGCACTGCTGATAACGCGAAGCAATGGAATCGCAAACATCACGAAACATTTCGTTTGGTATTTGTGTGCATTCTCGTTCAATGGCTGCTCTCAATTCAGCGACTGTTGCAGGTTTTATAGCGTAGACTTTGTCTTTTAAGTATCCCCATAAAAAAAAGTCTAGTGGTGTGAGGTCTGGTGAACGCGGAGGGTATTCTACGAAACCCCTTCGTCCAATCCACATCCACATCGTGCCAAGTACCACTCGCAATACTCCACTCTTCGGTCCGGATCATCTTCATTAATAGCATGGACTAATCTTGGAATGTAACTTTCCATTGACAGCGCTTCAAAATGCGTTGGACAGACGATTCTGAAATTCCTACCTCACGACTCGCTTGCCGCACAGATTTTCTTGGACTTTGGTGATACGTTTCCAGTACTCTTTCTTGCTTTGTGGGGCTTGTCAATGTCCGTGGTCTTCCGGAACGCTTCTTGTGGACATTCTGAACAGTTCCATCGGCTTCAAACTTATCTCTAATTCGAGTGATGGTAAGTCGCGTTGGTGGATCTGTTTGAAACTCCCTCCTAAACTGTCTTTGCACTTCAACTGCGTTTTCACACTTCCAGTAGCATTTTAGAATGAATTTCCTTTGTTCAAAGCTTAGTCTGACTGCCATTATTAATTCTAATGGGTTTAACTTGGAAAGAAAGAAACATCAATTGAGCTATCAGCTGTTAAAGTGTGTATACATTTTTTTGGGACGCCCTGTATATATATATATATATATATGTGTGTGTGTGTGTGTGTGTGTGTGTGTGTGTGTGTGTGTGTGTGTGTGAAAATGAATAATGAATAATCCATATTCATTTTTACATGAGAAACCAAAATCGCCTGATGCGATTTTGGATAAAAAATTTATTTGTAGCTTTCTATTTTTGTTTGTGTCACAACCCTACGATCTACCATTTCTATGGTTTAGTCGTATCCATTTTCCATCTTTCATTTGTTATAGAATTTATTATAATTAATTATGGTTGTCTTGCATCTCACCCTCGTCCCTAGATTATGCATACACATTGCACATAACAGGATTGGAACCCGTAGTTGTACTTCTTAGTCCTTAATACCCACTCTTTGTCTCTAATTCGTTTCTTTTAAATCCTCCCAATAATGACTTATACACTATGACGTCATAAAATAACTTAAATTTCCTTCACAGGTTTCCATACCTTGAACACTGAATCACGTGTTTAGTATTTGGACATCTTCCGTATTCAATGTATTGTAAATTCTTTAATAATAATAATAAAAAAACTTCATTCTCTATACGTCATTATTTATATGTTGTGTCCTACCTATTGTCTACTGATGCCTATCAACCTATCAGTCCATGTTTACGCATGTCTATATTACGCACACAACCTATTGTGTTATGTACCAATATGTGTACAAAACTTGTGCATTCGTACATGTCCCCTGATGATTACGTACATCGTTACGTACATGTACAATTGTACATCCGTTCACATCAATTCTTTTTATTTCTTTTCTTTAAATTAATTAATTTCTCGCAAGATATTCATAAATGCTTAGGCGATTGGTCGAATTCCGCTAATCAGCATAAATCGAACATCTGAAAAACGAAAGACCTCCTGTCCCTCTGATTTCAGATTTATAACTTATAATCATGTGTGTCATGTTGTGTATAAATTATCTCGTATGTGCCCATGTACTTTGTGTTGTACTAATAACCATATATAATAACCATATATAAATATAAAAACACTGTTAGAATTGTAAACGACGTAATGTACTTTAATAAAATTGTAATTAAATGTAATAATTTAATATAATGTAATGTACTTTAAATGGAAGTGTAATTAAACGATACTAAGTGAACATGAACTAATCCATAATTATAATCATAATTGTTGTAAACCCAAAATTACAACGTACTCAATGATGTACTTAAATTGTACTTATGTACTACTACTAAATTATATCGCCTTCAGAAATGAATACTCGACGAAAATACGATTAGTTTTTATTTTGTTTTTTAAAATTTTTATTTGGAATCTTTCATCTGATTATGTGTTTAAAAGGGGAGAAACTTAACCTTCAAACTGCATTCACCCAAAATTTAGATTATATGTATAAAGCATGTAATTGTAAAAGTCACTTCGACTTCTTCTTCTGCTGCTTCTTAGACTACACTCACTTGTTAGCAGTCTCGCTGCGAGGAGGGGGCAGAGGCCCCTTGCCTCCTTAAATTTTTAGATTCCGGCCTGAGCCATGGTCGAAAGAGGTCGAACCTCTACCCCTGTAAATTCAGAGCACTACCTGTACATTTTTAGAAGTAAATTACAGTGAGAGAACCTTTTTATTTTTCTCCTTCGAGTTGGGCTCTCTTCCGAGAACTTAGTAAAGTCGATAAGTTATAAAAGAAAAGATGATAATTTTAGTATCAGAGAAAGTATCAGAGTATTATAGAAAGAGAAGAATTCCATATGTAAGGAATAATACAGTGTTGGTATGAATATGTGCTGATGTTTGTGAGAAGTAGTATTCCCTGTGGGTCCAAGTGTTTAAGCCTTTAAGGTGTATGTTAGATATGTTGTCTGGTCCAGTAGCCTTCGAATTCTGAATTTTTTTGATGATCTTCGTGGTCTGGTCTGTATTGAAGGGTGTAATTGTCGTGTCGAGTCTGTAGGTTTTCTTGTGTCTGGCTGTTTGTCTGTCTGCGTGTTTCTGGTTGTTGTCTCTGTTTATGTGACTTATCTTTGCGTAGTGATTAACTAGAATGTTAGCTTGTTGTGTATATGTTGGGATATTATTTTGGCTGCGACAGACAGCCGCGTGTGAGGTGTGAATGCCGCTGTTAGAGTGGGTAATGCTGTTTATAGTCTTGTATAGCTTGGATGTATCTGTGGAGTGGTTTAGTGTTGTTATGAATTCCCTAAATGTTTCTGTTTGTTTTCTTTAAGTTTGTTGTTTATTTCTGTGTTGAGCTGTTGAACGGTTGAGTAGATGAAAGATTAAAAATACCGATTAACTCATGCGTTAGAGAGTTGCACAGAAAAAGAATGGGAAAGTCTTGAAAGTCTGGTGCTGCATGATTTCCTTAAAGGAGGAAGCATGCAGTTAGAGACTTCAGAAGAGCAATGTCCGTTATAATAGCGATAGTAAAGAAAGAGTGAGACAACATTGCGGTGAAGAGAGAGGGATTGAAGACAGTCAGTAAGAGGTGGGGAATTGATGAGACGAAAAGACTTTGATTTCACCCGGTCAAGTACGGCT